>JAODUP010001468.1:30000-49658 GCA_025642065.1 Paralvinella palmiformis | reverse complement strand
CCATTCTTTCATATAGCATGTAGTTTAGTGATTTATGCTACAGAGCCTTATTCATCCTACAAGAGTTCCATTTACAGATACAGTTCGATAATGCCGAACTATTCAAAACGCATGAAAATCATGAAACTTGATACAAAGTGTTATGTCTAAACTGATGTTTATTATAAACTACAAAATTATTTTGACTTTAGCTATCTCACATCGTCGACAATGAACACGTTCAATTAAGATATTTATCTGACGTGCAATCCTATCTATTACTTAATTTTTCCTAGTATATGTACTTTGACATACATTGTGGTTATTTTCTCTAAAATCTAGTACGATTTATCCTTTGATCCAGCTTGCTACCAGCCATCCGTCAGTTTCAGGAGGAGTATAAAGTTACTCCCAAATAGCACAAAACAACAATAAAATATGCAAAACAAAAGTGTTTCTCCAGAAATAAGTGCACAAATTTGATGAATTTAATGCAACCAAAGAATACATAGCTCTTACACAAAGATATATGCAGGCATATTTATACACATATTCACACGTTCACAACTAAATGATCTGTTTAGTGGCTGATGAGAATACATTATTATTCTTTGTATGTATTGATCAATTGGGTGGGATAATCTTGGAACATCAATCGCTTCGATGGGATTTTATTTTCGCTTCTAACGTCTAACCACCTATATGACTCTTCCTGCTCACAACATCTGGCTAGATTCATATATAAAAAGTGACAAATGGCAAACATTTTACACAATTTCAAGACAAATTATAGTGAATTTTCTTTATAAGCCAGTCTCTGCAAAACAAATCTGTTCAACTGGATATTTATATTTTAAATAAGAATAAATATACTACTATTTTATTTTTACTATTAAAACATCAATTACATTACGCTGTGAATAGATTTTATGACTGTAATTAATCATTTCCTGCCTAACTCATTAGTTCTCACATATACTTTCTTTTTATATCACACATAAATATACACCTATGTGTGCGCACGCACACACACGCACACATACATTACACAGCAAGAAATAAGAAAATACACACAGACACACAAAACAAAAATACATATATATATATATATATATATATATATATATATATATATATATATATATATATATTATATATATATAAACCCCCATAAATACTATATGTGCAAGCAGTTTGTTTATTGAATACATTTATGAAGATGGAACTGGAATTGTCGGTCAGGTGAGGCGCGGCATAGATTTTGCCGTCTGTGATTAGCAAAGTATCTGGCAAAAGAGTCGTAAACTGCGGTGAATATGACATTGGTTGGTACTATGATACTTACTCATTTAAATTTGTTTTAATTATTCTAAGACCATAGTCTTTAAAATGTATGTCTTAGTCTTAGTCTTAGTTTATGACTACTTCGTTTAAAGGTAACTAATTAAAAAGTATTTTACGGTAATACCGCATTAATGTTTTTTGTCCTATTTCTAACTGGAAAATGGCTACTTTTATAAAGCCACAAATTGGTACATTCGAGTAATAACCGTAAATCCCGGTAATGATCTAGAGCTTATCAAAGGTAGTCTTGCACACAGCAAAGTAAATCAGTATAAGCCGAATCTTGTCATGACAATTCATTACGTAAGTCAGTGCAAGTTGAGTCTTCTTTTGGACAATGCCCATTTAGAGGCAGTTTCATTAAAAGCTGCAGCAGAAACATGCTAATTTAATACAGATTCAGGGATCCGTTTATTGAATGTTTTTTATTGTTGGCAAAGCAGCAATCGGCATTCGTGCAAACTGAATCTTGATTGACACGCGCTGTTCCTTTTTATTCTCCATCAACCATAAACGACCTGGCAGTTTAAATCCAATGTGACATTCAGTATTAAATAGTATCCTACTAAACATTCTTACATATTTATTTACTGTCCATATTGATTGGCATTGACAACAAATAGATAAATAAACATTCACAAATACTAACACGTATTATTTGTTATGGAGTGAACTTTTCAAAATGTCAAACTAGACGCCAAATAATAATTACCTCGATAGAACAAAAATAAGTATATATACGATTAATGGCAACATAGAGCACACACTAGAAGTTAGAAAGCAGTGTATTTATATGATTCTTTCAATATTTGTGTACTGAAATCTGAATATTATCAATAGTAAAAACCTTGCCAATCACATTTTCAGTTATCTATATCGTCCATTTAAACATTTAGCTTAGATTACCACCAGTATAACGAGACCACTGATAGATAATGTCTATACAAACGATACTGCCATTGAGCTAAGCACATTCCTAAAGAAACATTCACAAACCTTTCACGTACAAATATAATTTTGTATTCAGCGCTGATTATATTAGCATCACTGACAATGTTTTCACCTTTTAGTTACCAAACAATCGTCCAAATTGTTCACTAAAGAATTCTTCAATTGTATGAAAAGAAATAAATAGTTAGATAAATAATCAAAATTATAACCATACTGAAGTTGAATGAATTCTAAATCATACAGGAATAAATTACTAGAATTTTGAATATTACAAAAAATAATGTTTTTAACATGACTTTTTGGCTTCTTAATGTGACATGATAATCAGCTGGAAGATGATAAATGGGGAACAAACATAAAAAAGTGATATCATGTTTGTAATAAATTCCTGCTTGGAAATAACATCGAAATTTAATACCATATTTGTATCACATACTTGTGAAAAAAGAACCAATCTTATGTAGTTCAATACAATGAAAGAAAACGTAGCAGCCCCTAAGTTCTGAGCCTGATTGTCAGAAGATAAAAAAGGCCTTCGTCTAATTAAAAGTATTAATCTTTTTCAAAAAATAGTATCTGTACAATGAATAGTATTAGGGTAAATATATATATATATATATATATATATATATATATATATATATATATATATATAATTATCATAGGATATTATATATATTAATTAGGGTTAGTATCAATAATAAACCCATTTAAATGACTCCAACCTGTAAGGGTTTTCCTAGTTCACATTATTTAATATTGTCATAATATAGTTATTATTACAATTATTAAATGTATTATAATTTTATCATTATCAGAGACAGAAATAGAAGAAAATATACTAATTACCTAACTTTATCTATATTACCCGAAGCTTACAAACCGTGGAAATCTTTGTAAACAGTTAATTACAATAATAACGACATCGATTTGTCTTTATATATATATATATATATATATATATATATATATATATATATATATATATATATATATATATATATATATATATATATCCATCTGAAATGTTTTTCTGTAACTTCTATACATATTTCTCAGTGTACTCAGCATACTAAAATAGCGGACTTTGATGTTATCAGGAGAGCAAAAACATATGAGGATCATGTCAGAGCGAGATTGCACTGCATGCAGTTCTTTGTTCAAAGCAATAAATCAGATTTATAGTTACCGGATCAACCAGAGCATTGTTATTATAGAACTATAACCATTCGGCAATACCTAGGACGTGTTCAATATTACATCTCTCGCAGAGTGGTCTGACATGCAGCTAGTCTATTGAAATCAGAATCGAAATAATTTCCTATTAACTAAATAAGCTTATTTTACGATATTAAAACACATTCTGTGAACGTATGGTGCTCATGTTCCACTTATCTGCTTCACTGAATAATGGTAAGCATCATTCAATATTTTATTCCGTAGTATTAAGTGGATTTATATATATATATATACTTATGATTACAGGCAGTTTACCTAATGTGTTCAAACTAACCAGCTCTCAAGTATTCATGTATAACTAAGGATTAATTTTCTATTTCGTCCTTATGCCTAGTCCCTACGTCAACATCTTTCTGCATACACTAATCATGATCATAGAGTAAGCTGTGCAGCGACCATGAAATACACAAAATCCTGGAAGATATAGGTATCCTGGTAATATCATTATTTGTATGGCTTCCAAGAAATCGGCCTAATGTCGTTTAACGTTCTTAGATGGCTATGTAGAGAATCTTTCTTATGGTAGAATGCTCTTCATGATCTATCCAGAAGTCCAAACCAAAATATGCCCCAGTTACAACTAATATATAGAGTTGTTCAAATATAGTACAATAAACTTGCTCTGTCCTAGGATTTTTAAATTGATCTCACGTTAATAACTTAAATCTTTTGGCAATCTTTAATTATATCAATAGCATTATAGTTTATGTTTGTTTCTGTACATCAAAGATAACATAAAGCGTTAATCTAGTGTAACGATAAGTTCAGCTTATAAGAAAGGATTTTCATCAGACTAATCCATACATTGGCGTATATGACCACACTCACAGCAAAACAATTTATTATGCTTACAAATACACAACTATACGTTGTCTACATTCAAACTGAATGTTTTTCTCAAATATCTGGAGTGAAAAGGTTGGCATCCTGATATGAAAACAACTGCTATCCTCTCACAAATATAGAACCGATGTTAGACGTGGTTCTTCCTTGTTCGCTTTGTGATCATAGGCTTGTCATCTACCGCCATAAAACGCCTAAGTATCACGCGATTGAGGATTGAGAACAAATATAAAATTATGATTGTCAGTATGCTACACGCTGAAAGGTCGCGATAATAACGTCCCTCCACCAAAGTGACATAATATTTCGGATCTGAGACACACACACACACACACACACACACACACACACACACACACACAAAATATATATATATATATATATATATATAGAGAGAGAGAGAGAGAGAGAGGGGGGAAGAGGTAGACGAATAGGGAAAGAGAGAGGGGGGAAGCAGAGGGAGGAGTGAGAGAGAGAGAAATAGAGAGAGGCTATCGGATGATTCTTGCGATCTAATATAATGACACACGACACATACAACCACTACAATAACAGCAGGATAAGATTGAGAAAATAAATATATTTTACAGTACTTAGCAGAGTTGGTTTCAAGTCACAGCAAGTAGATTCGCACTAGTATTATCTTCTTATGACGCGAATGATATATGCAAACTTCAGGTTATGACGCAACCTCAACTAAAGCTAATTTATCAATATAATAAGTATGAATAATGCGGTTCCAGCTTATGTCCACGTCTTGTCTAAAAATTGGTATATTCTATTATGAAACATATAAGCAATATTTAAAGTGGGTTCTTTAGAAGAGGAATTGTAAATCTCAATATTTATAATCCGCCTGCTTATACAGCTGATTTATTAAGCTTCAAAAAATGGACTGCATTATATGGTCCAGCTTAAATACCTTATAAAATATACTAACATTGTCAACCATGACACTTCGTTGGCCATTTTATGGCGTATATTACTTCCATAAATGTTCACCAGCCTACTTATCATTCCCAACATGACATCCTATTGATTAAAAGGCTGGACTCATTAATGATGTCTGCGATTCAGCGGGGAATTCCCATTTTAGTCTACATGTATCCATTGGCCATGTGTGTAAGTCTTTGATGGCCATCGTGAGTTCTTGATTACAGCTCGTCTTATGCCCGGTGTTTAAAACTGACCTCAAATGGTGAGGTTCACGTGACTCTGCTTAGACCGAAACACTAGGGCCTCGATGACGTCATACTTGAATGGGGGGCTGATTATTAGATCAAACAGGTGAATATCCCCTTTGTCCTGGAATTTGTAATACGTCGTGAAAGGACAAGAAAGAGACATAAAAACTTAGATAATATTAAAGCTTTTGTGTTGTGTTGTGTTTCTGTAGATCAGAAGTATTATCCGTGGAATGTGTCCATGGATAATGCCAGGTGTTGTTAATATTTCAGAGCTATTTTCAGCGGCCACATCTAAAAGGTATTATGGGATAAATAGTAGCTTCTCTTAAGTGAATGTGCACTAATATTGGATAGCGTCCCTTTGGCGGAGAAAAAAGATATTTCGTTAGTTTTAGTTTTATATAATGTAACAACGCTGATACGCTACAACGATTTATCTACCAGTTGCTGAATTAAATGAAAATAAGCTTTAGTGGCTTTATTCAATGTGAGTGTAAAATAATGGCTTCTTGGGATCAACCGTGGTAAAGCGTTTTTTTCTTTTCAGGTACACAAGAACCAATATGTTATTTTAATTAATCTGGATCAGACTGGATCAGTTAATTCTTCCTTCTATTTCTAATTAAATATCATGTATTAATCCAATCAGAAACGTGTTTGAGAATTTGTCTGTGGCATGTGTAAATGGTACTTTCTTCCAATCGGAGTTATATTTACCCAGACAGATGGGAAATGCATTCAGAATGTTAGTTAATAAAGGTATGTGTAGAATATTTATTTTGCAAAGTGTGTTTATATAAAAGCATAGAACGCTTATTAATCTGGGAACGATATTTTACTTGCTGGCTTTAGTTTGCATCACTACACATATTTAATTATCGGAGAAGTATTCGGCAGCTTCAAGATAACGAAAAACTAAATAAGACAGATCCTTTATTTCTAAAAGTAGAAACAAAACTGAAAAACGAGCAAACGAGCACGCATTCGTGGATTTGATCCCAATCATATTGGTCAAACTGATTTCAAAAGAATATTACAGAAATAACTATCTATGAAAATGCTATACTAATTGTAATTATTTCTGGTATTTTTTGTTCCGCATTGCATCGTTTTTGCCAGTGTGGGGGTGTTTTTTTCGTACGCTACTATATCATAAAGATCGCCTTGCTACATGACGAGAATGAATTTTCTGCTTGACTTGTCATCCCTGTACACAAAATGGCTTCATTTGTAGATCAGGCCACATAGCCGTCTCTTTCTGCACATCGAAAGATGTGAATAACAACAAAAATCCGATCTCTTGGCCGCTCTTTAATTTGTCCCTTTTGATGTTCAAATGTCTAATAACAAAGTTAATACTCTCTTTTGCTGCGTTTTTGTTTTCTAGGAAGCTTCTTTATATTACTTAGAGTAATATTTATGAGCAACAAATATATTAAAAATTAAATAAAAGTTTGTTTTAGATATAGTTTGATTTCAATGTGAAATATTAAAGTACGCCTTAATACTAATGTTCTAATAAAAATCAATTTGAGTCCAGCATCAGATATTATAAATATCTTGGTGCTTTTCTGTGCTAATATATTCAACTAATAAAACTATATAATTATGTCTGTGGGAGGCAATATTCACTGTGATTCAGTCGTAATCTTTGCTAATAGTAATAAGTTCAAATGTGTTTTAAATATAGAATATTCCACAGTTAAGAAATCCAGTTTTGATGCTCCAGGATAATCCACTAATTTTTTGTTTAAATCAGCGAGAACAATGTTCTTAAATGTAAGTCTTATCACATTAATTAATACCGATAGGCAAACTAACTAGGTGCTACTGGAGATGGAAGCAAGACCGTTTTATCACTGAAATTTACTTAGAAAATCATGTCTGTGTTTGGTTAATTGTTTTATTTCTGGTACTGGTGAGGTTTGTTTCGGATGAATATTCAGGGCTTATTGCTATCAAACTTGCCATTTTTTAAAATAAATATTATAACAATCTCAATGGATATGGGATTTGACTTAAGGCAGAGCATATCCATTTAGTCAATAGTAATGAGGTGTGCAAAAGATGTTGAGGTTGTATCTTTTTCATAATATGGTACACATGTTTGCGAAAGTAATACACTTCTCCTGATGAAACCTAAAAGCTAATTTTAAAAGTTGTAGAGTTTTCATTAATATTATTTACATGGCTCTAAGAGTCCAATTACCTTATGCAGGGACAACAATGTTTAGCCAGTCCTTTAAAATCTAATGCGTGATCATCGTGCTAACTTTATGTCCTTCCTTTTATGCGATATATATATATATATATATATATATATATATATATATATATATATATATATATATATATAAAAGAATAAAGTTGATTAAGAGAATGTTTATTTAATAATTCATTGAATAATTAACAAGCTGTTGAAGTATCGGTACCCAATTTTACAAGGAATATTTATGTATTGGTGTAATATTTCAGCAACCCTGATTTAAGTACGACTAATACCATAATATAATTTCAACAGTATTATCACTTCCGTACTTAAAATATTTTTGTATACATTATGTTTTATATACATCCTTACAATATAGCTAACCACAGGGAGTACCATGGAACACGTTTAGTTACGATCATTTGGGACTTTTGGCCTTCTATCCAACCACAAGGTTTATTTATAAGCAAATACAAGACAACGGCTCTTGCACGATATGTTATTGAAATAGTCACGAATCTGTAAAGAAATATCTGCTTTGATATCATCTACCCGTTAGTCTATAGCTTACATGGACAATGATAATTGGTTTATTGATGGAAGAAGAATTGTGTTGGTTCTTTTGATTATCACTTGATCGTTTTGTTTCACCATCAAAACGATCGATTAACTCATATGTTTGGTTTATTATTGCGATATCGATTATATCAGCTATCTATCCTACGACACAATTATCGATCATTCAAATATAATACATCCTGCTAAAAGGTCCTTTCTAGATGTTGAGCTATTGTTCCTTGGGTGCCTTATTCATCTTTATGCCGATTATACATAACTTTATCAACTCCTCTTGACAACAATGTTAGATAAAACTAATGTTATAAATTAGGAAGCTTGATATCTACCTGCATTAAGTCGGATTTTAACATATATAAATTCAACAAATTAAAGAATTAAAGATATATTAAATCTGAATGATCATAATAGAACGTAAATGTAGTATATTATCTAGCTACATTTTCACACTTAATAATATTACATAATAGATGAGGTAGTTGTGATATGAATCCAGATATAAATCCAGAAACAAACTTAATGGAATGACTAAGGACTAAAATTGTTCCATAGATGTAACAGAAACATTTACCTTAAACAAATATAATATGTGTGAAAGACAGCTAGATGCCTTTAGTCAGTCAGCTAATACAAGGCACAATTTATGGGATTATACTGCACAGAATAATTTCAGTTACGAGAATGGGGATAGGTACATTGATGAGTTTATCATATTTTTACTTACAACTATACATACATTAATCTAAAAATAAAATGTTCCATGCCTACACATATTGATAAGTATGTGCGTATACCTAAGCATGTGTCTGGTCTACTCACCAGCCTGTGGGAACCAGCTAATTTGCTTTTCGTACGCGACAAATATGTCACGCCCACAGGAAAGCGGCTACATTCAGGATACGTACAAAAAGCGGAAGCACCTAAAAAACATACCATTTGATACCACAGCTGTGGTCCAAAATAAACCAGTATATAACATATTTCGACACCTCAGATGCTGACCTCAGCTTTATTCTGGGTTCGAATAACTGAATAAATCCTACCTATATGAACCATGTATCAATACAAGTCCGACTAGTCTGGCGTCGAAGTTCTTCTCTAACCTTAATGAACATTTAAGCCTTTTATATACTCTCAGCGTGTTAACAAACATTACAGGGTTTTTTTTCATAACAAAGAGAATGTACACTAACTCAGTATTGACTCACTGAAGTGATTTAACTAAAATAAAAACAACGTAGCATTACTCCACAATGGATTATTACTGGACTGGAACGAAATATCGTCTCAAACTTGAGTATGTGTGTGTATGTGTGTATGTATGATGTATGTATGTATGTATGTATGTATGTATGTATGTATGTATGTATTAATGTATGTGTGTATGTATGTATTAATGTATGCGTGTGTGTGTGTGTGTGTGTGTGTGTGTGTGTGTGTGTGTGTGTGTGTGTGTGTGTGTGTGTTTCGATATTGATTTACAGAAATATGACGATTACCAATAGAGTACGATGACCTTTGGATATCGATAATAAGTCAAGGCTTCTTGTTAGCCCGTAGGGCCCAATCAATCCGCTTTGTATACGTGATTAAAATGTGACGCTCCCACAAGGAAGCGGAAATATGTAAATTAGGTAGAGAAAGTTGAAGCAAAAAGTACCGTTGGAAAATACAGGTCGCAGTAAACAGCAAAGGCCTTTACACCCCAGTTTACAGTCAGCAACAATTTGTTGTAGTTCAAAGAAATCTGTTCAGCACACCATTTCCATACCACAGATGCTAATCTAAACTTCCATCAGAGTTGGAATAGTTAATACATGCATTATAAGTGATATTCTGACCATGGTGTAAAGATAGGCTTTTTATAGGCCCACGGAGCATCAGCCAATATTGCAGCTTGATTTGAACACGCGACGTATTTGTGTTTTGTACACTTAGCTTAGACATAGACACGACATAATTACTTAGCTAAAAATTAAGTTGCAATACTGTGCAATGAGTAAGTACTGTGCTAATCCTCATATGTTCCCGTTCATCACTTAACCTCCCTAAATATATTCACCTAGGTGTGATCTAAATTAAAGCGCATATTTCCGTGATCCATTTGACCTATAATCTAAAATACGGGATTTCAGACAGATCTCCAATGCTGTGAATGACGCCTAGATATCATAATAGCTATACATCCTGCAATTGTCCTATATGATTGTAACTTAATTACTCACAAAATTGGGGCAAATCAATCCACAGATTGGAAACTTTATTACATCATTCAGATCTATTTGTTCTGCAAATATCTTATACTTGGGTTAATACTATAAGAAAACTAGCATTAAAATCTATTTCTTACGTGTACGTATACAAATCAATTGATATTCAGTCACTTACCCAGGTACTAACCGGCAATTATTCTCTTTTCTGGGAAAGTCATAGGAGAGTTATCGTATAACCTTCTTTTCTCGAATTACTTGCGATTTGTATGTTAAGAAAAGTAATACCATCTACTCCTGGGAACAATGCCACATCACAAGAGCCAAACCTGTGTTGGATATATCACCATTTGAAGTAAATAGAGAAATGTTTCTATGCTATGTGTTTAGGTTAACAATAAATAGAAGATATATCGTTCATATCCAGGCATCCTGTGTGGCATCATTGAAGGAAAGGAAGAACCAACGGTGACAACGTAATTCGGAGAATTGCCATTTCATCAGCTTTGTATATTAATATATAATTGGCAAGGTATATCATCCGTCATTCATTTTTCTTCGTTCTCACCTTGAAAATATACATGGGTACTCCACTACATCATAGGATATTTTACCCTTTCGTTCACCTCAGAAAGGACTACATGACAGCTCGTCGCTACTTTAAGCTTTGAAACACAGTTTTATGCTGCTATCCAGGCCCATATATATTAGTTCACCATTCCCATCGGCTTACTGTTCGCAAACAAGAGTCGTTCCTATTACCACCCTTACCAAGCGAGAAGAATCAAGATAGAGCTAAATCATAATGACATAAAGGCTGTGCCTAGAAATGTAAAAACACCTGAGCCAGCTTTTATATGATTTGCAGCTACATAAATATATTCACTCAAATGCCAAATACGTTGAAAAGTAACCGTATATTATATGTCATTGATTAAACGGGCTACACAAACTTAAATTTAGGTGGTTTACAGATGGATGGATGAATGGATGGGTAGTGGATGGATAGATGAATCGATGGTATTGATGGATGGATGGATGGATGGATGGATGGAATGAATGGACGGATGGCTGGATAAATGTCGATATTGCCAATGCCACTTTTGTGGACATGGTATGACAAATGGGCCCAACAACATCCAAAGATAATCTCACAAAATGAAAGATAAACCACTCTGTCTTGTTGACATAGCAAGGCTGGGGCTGAACCCATATGCTAGAATCATATAGCAGTCGAATGGATAACTTCATTAATCGATATGTCTTAATTATACTTGTAACTTGTATCATATGTTGTTTCTATTTACCATATAAAACAAGTGTTATTAGTAGAGTAGTAAATTCACTTAAATAATGTGTGTACCCTTATTACCTTATGACATGTTATGTTTTCACACCTCGTATGACCAAGTGCTAGCATTAGTGTACATAATATTAAATAATAACCTCTTGCTCAAATGTGGGGTATGCTATACATATATTACATGTAGAATAATCATTAACTATAGCAGACCAATCCTCTTGCCTACAATGACCCTGCTACATGGATGACATTCGTCACAATAACTATGCTACTGAGACAGGACCTGAATTTGTAAATCTATAAACTAGATACCGTAACTAATGGTCAACTTCCAATTATCTGAACAATGTTTTCATAATGTATTTTATTCACAAATGGAGAATACAATATGTTGATTATTAACTAGTCAAGTGAGTCAGACTTTGTTGCAGTTTGCTTTAAAACTTAACATATTATATGATGAAGACAATGCTATGATATTCCTAATAGATGGGTCTGAACTGTCAAAGAATCCTACCTATGATCACCTCCGTACTTTATCGTTTTAACTATGTCGACAATATCTTGGAAACCATATGAATAATTTAATTACGAGAATATTTCTATCGTGGTCGAAAAATTATATTTCGACGTCAGACTAGCCATTTAATATAAAGAGTAATACAAAACTTGAACATCATACCCATTTAAGTATATGTATAACTTTATGTAGAGCTTAGATACAAAAAGAACATTGCCAAACCATTGAAATTTCTATTATGTTGCTGTTTGGGTCATAATTAACCTGAAATATCAAGTGTACTATTTGCTAACGATTTTAGGATTAGTATAGTACTATTCGTTAAATAGTTGTAAATCATACTATTTGCGAGGAATATTAAACGTTCTAGATAAAATATCTAACAATGAAATAAACATGATCTACCTTTCATTTGTCAAATATTTGTAACGAAGCCAAATCAACCGTTAGTATAATCTTTAATAGTCGAATTTCGTCGTATGCACTTTTATTCATTCCATTTCCAAGGGTACGGAGTTCAAAAGACAAAGTTTAACCAGAACTAACAAATAAGATATATTTAGTAGAGAGTGAGAGTCATAGAGTTTGCCCTTAGGATGTTCCTATTCATACAGTCATTACATGAAACAGTCTATGGAAGAAAGGTTATATTATATATTATATATTATAATCAAATGTACATTACTGCCCTCTTACTGCCATGTCTTTGGTGTACAATGTTCATTATTTTACTGCATTATATTACTTTAAATAATATATATATATATATATATATATATATATATATATATATATATATATATATATATATATATATATATATATATATATATATATATATGCTGGTTCGTGTGTGTAGATCTTTGGAGTTTCTTGTTTGTACATGATTAAAGATATTTTTATACACTGGGTCAAGGTGACAGCACTCGACGGAAAGAACGTGATCGTGCTTGAACTGTAATCCGGTCTTAATGAGGTGAAAGTAGTGTCTTCATCGTAGGAAGTCTCCGACTATATTTTTGGTGTACCCAAACTATGACAACTATTTTTAGCGATAATCTCTAAAGGATATTAATCGTTAATCTTTTCCTGAAAAAGAGGAATTAACGTTCGATGATCATTCTGTAGCTAATAAACAGAGACTGGACTTATTTGAGTATATTAACTATTTTTGTTATCTTGTTTTTATATTTTAGACCGATATATCTGAAACTGTTACCTTTATGTTTGAGTGTTTAAAGCAAGTACTTTCTATATGACTAATTTGACTAGCTTACTGTTATTAATCAATCATTGTATAAACTATTAGCACTTAATTAATGCCTTCCGAGTGAGTTATGTAAGTTTCTTGCAATAGATTATGCACGAATGGTGTGAACTATGTATATCCCTTCTTTAGGTTGTATCATATAATTAAAATCGATTGCCTCTACAAACACCATAAGACATTTGTTTTTGTTTGGTTATGACATTATCATCTTTTTGATCATATATCATCTATTAATCGTTTCCAAATAACTTGAGCAACACACACACACACACACACACACACACCCCACACACACACACACAACACACACAACACCAAATATATATATATATATATATATATATATATATATATATATATATATATATATATATATAATAGCATTCGGCTGAGTTGGCATGCAAACTTAAAGAATATGTTATGAAATTCTAAACATCACCTTTAGACGATTGAGATTTTGGTTACCAATGAATTATCTATCCAATGAAGATATTGAAAGGATTACAGAATATTACAGTTTCAGTTTCACATTACGAATTTTCCTGTCATAAATCCTATAATGTTTTCCGGAATTTGTAGCTTGGTGTAACATTATTATCGGTGATATAATGCCATCTGTGCTTTTTACACTGCATTAATATTTCAATTCTTGATTTATTTTATAACAATTGAACAGAACGGCAGCAGTACGAAATGTCTTTATAGCTGTTTTTCTGACATTTAAATGAAATTCGGTGTAAAGATTATATGTTATTTCTCACAACAGGATCTCTAAATATTGACAATTAATTACATTTGTTTGCGAACTCATGACAGCGATAATTCTTCCCGTATCAGCCTTTAGCCGTCTCAAATGCACGCCTAAAGGTTATTAATATAAAATAATCCACAACATGTGATTTAGTTGTCATTTATTACAGAGTAGGATGTAAATAAACGAGCCTTATGCGCTATGAACGGGTATTTAATGAAATAACCCTTTAGTTTCCATGTATTTAATCTACCAACGGTCGGCCAAATGTTTAGAGAATCGCTTAAATATGTATTTTACCATCTGAAAATCTGCATTCGATGAACGAATATGCTGCAGATTTGCAGCTGATGAGATAGAAGTAGTTCTTAATACATTTGTATAAAACTACTGCCTGATTCCCATGTCTGTAAGGAAGTATCCACTCCCCTGATTCGTTCACTCACATATTGACTCTAACAATCTCTCATTCACCTATTCCAATTATTACTTTCATTAAAAGACAATAATGACCAATTGTAAAATGGATTTAATTTAATACCGTATTAACGAAAATATAATATTTGTGAAACAAATACGGGCTGATATTCTTTCTCGCATCACATCAGACTGGATTATTTTTTAACGGGAGATAGGTGTCAACATATATTATTGCTGGTCGAGTGTACTATTACATTGTTTAGTAGTATCGCCATTTTTGTCTTGTTGTGTTATTACCAAAAACATTTTAATAAGAGCAATTTGCCATTCCGTGTGGCATGAAATACTGGTAGTTGGTAATGTTTCTTATTGAACGAGTTTGGGAACATACACAATCAAGAATATCGAAATAATTAAGCAAATATAAGACAATTGACTGATCTTGCTGAATATTCTGTTATCACACCCACGTACACGCCAATTTGGTTTGACACATAGAAACACGACACACGACATAATCAAATGAATACAGGCACCAACATAAACTAATAATCACTTAACCAAACAAACAGACGTATAACCAAATCCACACGACAGCTAGCATAATAGGGAGTGAAAAAGGAAACCCAGTCAATCAGCAATTCAAAAACGAAATTCATATTGATAAAACGACATATCAGATGTAAATGTATCTCTGCAGAGAGTCATAAGTGTACGTGGTTGATTATTAACGTGACCTAGTAACATACAAATCTCACTCGTTTTCCACATGTAGCAACTACACAGGTCTAAATAGACGGAATATACAAACAACAGAGTCAGAACATCCTTTCCCTTTATTAGACACAACCATAAATCAATCATTTCAGAAACACGCTCACGTACACAAGTCAGTAAACGTCACCCCAATACGTCACTTCTCCCATATTTATATGGAAAACTAGAAAGCTCACGCTAAGAAAGACATAACTATATAGGAAGTACTCAATCAAAGTTTACGCTTCGGATATAGCTTCAGCACTGGGACCTATTCAATTATTTTAGTTTTGAATAATTGCATCGTTGAAAACATAAATTATCATTATGTGATATACTATATACTTATACTTCGTGTGGTTCTATTCGAGTAAAATATTATAACAGTGTATAGATTCGTGGCTTTTCTAAAATAAATAAGCCATCTGAAAGCAAGAGTTGTGCGTATTCTGAATAAGCATTGATGGGATACGATGTCGTTATTGTTATCCCAGCCATATATATTGAAATGATTGAGTCAATGCTCGATCAGTATCTAACAGTATAATCCCACATAAAGAATCTCGCATACAGCATGCTTAGAGTTTTGGAGTATTGCAGCGTTAAGGAATACTCTATGCATGGACACTTTGAACATCATCGCATATGTGCTTATCCCGTCTGATCTATTAATATTTGCTCTCTGTTCAAATTGACAAACTGTTACAGACATACATGACCTAGCGGTTTCTGTAATAAGTCAATTGAACTGGTTTCCCGTACTGGTTTAAAGAAAAGTATTCAATGTTTTCAAAGTGTTTCAACGTATACCACTGAAGTAGTATTATGCCAAAGATAATGCTTAATTCGCTACAATACCTAATTCTCTCAGGAATCAATTACCTTCGATACGCGTGAAATATTCCAATTAATTGTTATAGTTACAGTTTTGTAACATGTACCTCTTTGTTATTGAACAATTAATCAGATCATAAAAAGGGAAATTAAAAATCAATGACGTTTTAATATTGGACATGAAACCTACCTTTACCACAAAATAACATAGGTTATTATATGTTAACTTTAGGCAGAGAAATAACTATTTATGTGTGCTTTGGTAAATACCTACTTATATCTGGAACATACAAACTAACTAAATAGATGACTGCTCCGAGATAACAACAATTACGAAACAGTCCCTATCCACAGAAATATAACAATAATAGTAAGTAGTATCTATTATTGTTCTGTATTTCATTATGTCTGTCAGTTGAAGTGACAGATGATCCTTGTAATTACCATTTATCAACATGATGAGAAAGAAGAGTTTGTTGTCATGTCTTCTTCTCTGGACGTCTGATAATTGATTGGGATCTGGACAATAATCAGCTCTCTCTCTCTCTCTCTCTCTCTCTCTCTCCCTCCTCCCTCCCTCTCTCTCTCTCTCTCTCTCCCCTCCCCCCCCCTCTCTCTCTCTGTCTCTCTCTCTATAAACAACGAGGTGTATGAATAATTACCAGCTTCTGCCATCTTGTAACCTCGTTAACCAGATTATTCTGCAGTTCAAAGGTCAAAGAATCAAATTAATCCTCTTTTAGACGATGTTATTCTTGCCAACGATTTCCCTGTGAAGTGTCAAAATCCGGTTAGCCACTAATATAAATGAGGAAAGAGATAAAGCTTTGTATGTTTCGTATCATTCTATTTAAATAACACAAAACTCGTTAACATGTCTCGGGCATGGTCACGTTCATTTTGATTTATTTTTTATCTTTTCTAGCAGTAATAACGCTGTTCGGGACATTTTGAAATTTCCTTGTGACACTTTAACGTTGAAGTGAATCACTTTTGAAGGTCAGAGGTATTCTAATTTTGTAATAGTTAGAACACTACTTTCAAATGTCACACTCGCATTACACTAATTAATAAGTCTCATCGTTATCATCAAAGAGGAAAATTAGACTTCCGTCATCTCAAATTAACTGTCTTTTTTGGTGTTAGTAATCTACTAGCAAGTCTTAGTATTTGTTTTTAATTTCCGTGCAGTAGACTACATTAACAGAGTGCCCTTCAAAGATAATGAGGCAACATATAGAACTGCATCTTGCCCTAGCGCCAACTGGGTTTGAATCCAGATGATTCATGTGTATGGCAAATTGCCCAACAATTTGGCTATAGAGACTCCATATAGGTAACCAAAGAGACACTCCCTAATAATATATTAATAGTTCATTCAGTGTAATTGCCGTAAAAGAGCACAATAATATAATATATAGGAAGTATATAAGGACGATATGCAGTTGTATTTACTTGTCATAACAATACAACACCAACAAAAACAACAACAACAACAATAATAATAATAATAATAACAGTAATAGTAATGACGTATATTTAATGAATCCCCTTACTAGCAGGAGTTATTCAAATGCATTGTGTCCATAATATGTCCATAACACCCAAAAAGGTATTAAAATGATAAGCATTATTTATCTGTGAAAGCAATCTTCAGAAGAGACTTAATCTCTTCAAGAGACGACCCATTCTTATTATCCACCGACAACCAAGTTTACAAAGTGGGGGTGTTGCAATACTAAACGCACAGTCATCATATACCTTCGATTGAAAAGCAGCACCTTCAGTAGTATCTAAGTGGACGACCTGTTTTTTTAATGGACATGAGTGCAAACAGGTATGCAGATGCATTCTCATTGATATATGTTTAAGTTGTTAATAACGCTTTGAAAATGGATGTGCTGTTTAACAGGTAGCCAATGTAGTGTTTGGGGAATTGGGATAATATGATAATATTTTTAACTATATAATCAGATATGTCATACTAAAGGGGGAGATACACTATTCTATAAAATATGTAAAGTGTTTCTTGTGTCAAGAATGTCATATATATATTAATACACTTGTCAAACGTGGTATCGATATTATTTTACTGACCTCTGGGGTAAGGCTGGTGTACTAGAGATTTAAGATAATGTGATGAACCAAAATATATAATATTTGTTTATTACAATTTGTATTAGAAGAGTGTGAGCCACTCACAGCCGCATATTAACAACACAATGTTCTAATTAAATCATTGTCACGAACACTTAATATATACAGCTGTGTACCATTGACATACATGTGATATTCATCGCTATCTCGCTCTACAGTGATCACAAAATAACATTGTGAAAAACAGAGGACGAAGAACTGAACCCTGTTGTACACCATATGACAATATCAGAACGTCAGTTAACATACCATTAACAGACACACTCTGGGAGCGCTATTCCAAATATAATTTAACCCATTTAAGTATATTTTGTTACATGACAGACCAGATATGCCTTTCAACTTAGATAAGTGTACATTATGGCCAACTTTACCAAATGCAGCGAACGGGTCCGTAATTAAATTTAATACTGGTTACTTTGATCAATTGATATAATAACATTAGTTTCACCCTCAAACAAGGCTGTTTCGGTGCTCTAAACACATTTATATGCAGACTGTTGATTCATTAAGGCTAATATTGACTAAATATATGTTTAGACCGAAAGCAAATGGCTTTTCTATTAATTAGAATACAAATATTAGATTTCAAATATGTCCCTAATTGTTTAGAATATTACAGTCCAAAATTGTTAAATTTGATATTAATGGTCTTAGAATAGCGCCTTTCGTGGATCTTGGGAACATACACAGAGATGATAATTTATTAATTAGCTTAGATCTTTTTATTGTAATATTCTGATTTGTAAGAATCAACGCTTTCCTTAACTTAAATGTTACTGACATTGAACATTCAATAATTAACATACAGACTGATCCTGACACACATACACTCACAATATATTCTGTCGCTATAAAGCCTGTATATCCTTACTGCCCCAAGGAAATAGTAGTCTTCTAGGCATTTCCTTTGTCCTCAACGTTCCTTCAACGTACTATTATTGAGATCCACTAGATGATTAATATCATCTGGTGGATCCAATACCAATATAATTTGACTTATTTCATTGTGATTCCATTAACTTCATATTTAGTTCCCCTATAGCAGCTACACTAAACAGCATGACAAATAACACAGCTATAATAACATTTCTAATTCTAACATATCG
>JAODUP010001468.1:0-25000 GCA_025642065.1 Paralvinella palmiformis | reverse complement strand
TTCTCAGCTAAAGGAATGTTCAACCTTTGTATTCACGTAAAGACTATACGTGCTTCTAAAACGTGAACATTCATTATAAAGGCAATCCTCTTTTATAGACCTCCTCCGCATATACACATTATATATATATATATATTTTTTTTGGGGGGGGGGGTATATGTATAATATACATTTTCAGACTAATTGGGTTAAGCTGAACAATCTGATTAACAGTATAAGAACATATATAATTGTTCTTATTTACACCAGTAACTTCAAGTCATCCTTAAATTTCCTATTAAGTAAATTGAAATGTTAAGCTAAGAGACGAGATACTCTCTTTCGATGTTCTGTCTTTTGCTATCTCTAACAATTTACGAATCAGGTGATATTCTCCTGGATGATCATCAAAGTAGTTCTGGCTTTATTACCAAGAACATCCCACTATGATGTCCTTTATGCTAGGCTCAGTCTATAGGCAACTAATGTTAATTTGACAAGGATTTGTGGGCAATAACGTTGATTGCCTCGGTAAATACCAGACATTTGTTATTACTCGAACCTATGTAACAATAGAAATCGTATTATGAATAAAGCGTACGAAGTCGACAGTTGATGAAATAAGACATGTTATAAAATAGCCAACGATATGATGGAATTAATACTATAATATTTGTATATGATAGCGTTGTAACATCTGACTGTATATGGTATGGCTCGATTCAAAATGGATAAAATTACAATCAAACCAAACAAATTATAAATCAGTGATCTATCTAGATCCATTTGCATTACGAAATGTTATTTCTGGAATATGACTGTACGATTAAAACAAAATAATCAAAATTGTAAATATGATATGATTATGTCGGACAGGTCATTGAAATGTGGTAACATGTCAACAATCTAGGATATTATGGGTATTAATTAGTATTCGTTCAAATTACTTAATGGACGCAATAATAACTATTTCATTATGGACTTACTGGGGGAACATGGACATGTGGTGCCGATATCTTGAAAAACATCTGGTAATTTGAAGTATGAATTATTCAGACGTTACAAGCATTGACTTGTTTGCTCGTTTCTTGGGGATTCTTTTCTCGGTAGTGACTCATTATGTCAGAGAATCTGAACCATACGTCAGTATGATCTGCCATATATGCTTCAAGTACAAACTATTAAGCCACGTTCATAAAACGCTGTAAACGAGACTATTCAGCATACAATTGGTTCATACAATAAACACTGTCGTTTTTATTTTCAATATTAAAACAAACAGCATGGAAGAATCATGGCAACCAACTAACATTATAACTATATGTAATGAGGAGTATAACCGGGTATATTGGTTCTCCACTAGTAAAGTCTCCATATACACACTGGTCCATTATGTTTCATTCATACATGGTGACTTGGTCTACCTTCTCGCTTCATCTAATAATCGAAAGAATGTTATGCTCTTTTTTTTCCTCACAATATAACGAGATGTAACATATATTTCCGATCCGAGCCAATTCTCTCCAATGAGTGGTCTCATAGTTAATATTCTGTCTCATTTTGCTGTTTAGCTCTAAGCACAGCATCACCATGGTTATTTCATTTAAGCTGCTGGATTCATTTCATATTAAGTTGAGGCAGCAAATGTGAATTACAACTTATACAGACATATATTAATATCCTCGTAATACCAAAAAAAGACGTGTGTAAATAGTTGGGTAACGGTACTGAAAAAAAGAAAAGAAAGAATCGTGGGTTAGATTTCTATTAACAATTTTGTTATTTTGTTGAAACACTTCCACAAATAATTTAGTTTTCTTTCAAATAATTCGGGTAATTTTTAGAACATTTACTTTGATATTATTTGTATGCCAATTATGTATTGTCTATATAATCATATGTCTTCACCTCAAAGATTTTATACAAGGAATAGTTAACATGTTGGAGCGTTTTATGTAGAGTTATGGGTTTTAACCGTATTTAAAAATAATTCGTGTGTATAGCTAAAACCTCTTCAGAGGGCATAACTATAATAAACCATGAATATCTAACTTACTTTCTACTATAATAAGGATGATTAATTTTAATTAAAAGGCGCCCAAGTACTGAAACCCAATATAAATTCATGAAAGATATGAGTAACATGTTCATTGATATTTATTGACGAAGAATACTCATGGTAAAACAAGGTCAAGACATGGGGTAGTTATTGAAGTTCCATTAATAACGCAAACAATTTGGCGAATATGATTTTATGTCAGGCTAAGAATTCGCCTCACAGGGACAATGATATAAGGATGATTGTCTTGTCGCAATGCTAATAGTCAAATAAAATCTAATGAGACAGACAGAAAGGCAACCATACATGCATGCATACGCGCATGCTGATATGCACACACACAATCAAACACACACACATATATATACATATATGTGTGTGTGTGTTTGTGTGTGTGTGCGTGTGCGTGTGCGTGTATGTGTATGATAGAGTGAGTGCGTGTGTGAGTATGTGTATATATATATATATATATATATATATATATATATATATATATATATATATATAGACGACATGCACATATCACTGTATATATACTACTAAATAACATTGTTACCTATAAATGGTTTATAGATTAAATATGATAAAGAAATAGTGATCCATACATTAAAAATTAGTTTTGTATTAATACATTTAGAAACAATAAGAAATGACAACTGATGACGATCGATCTACCAAAGATCCCTCACGTCTAGACATCTGTCGGGGTTTTGAATCTGACTTGCTGGAGATTCGACGTCTTTTATATCTCAATTATTTCTTGTACCAAAATATTATATATTATAAGACATTGAAACAATTAATAAAAACAAACCTTTCATTGATTGCTTAATCTATTTATATATTGCTTTTAATATGTTCCTATATGTATTGATTGCATCAAAATAAATACATTCTGAAAAAAGAATAATTTAAAGTAGACTCTTCTTACGCTGTGTAGTAGCTTCAGTAGACTGTTAGTCGTCAATTTGTCCACGTTACACAGTGGCTTGATATTGGTTTCGGTGGATTATAAATGGCCTAATTTCGGAACACCATTTAGAAAAGAGATGAAAGTGGTCATCATGAATTAATTCAAGTCGGCCTCTCATTGTAATAAGTTATTTGCAAATATCATTGCATAATATAAGTATATCTAGTATATAAGAAATTAACGATAAGAATAGGATATGGGGATATTCCCTATTTCGATAATCGATTTTGCTGGGCTCCATTTAAACCGGATCCACAATTTAGGCCCATTTATCTGTTATGCATATCTGTTATCTTTCAGTTACAACCTGGTCTTCTTAGAATCAGTCAGTTATAGCTAATTGATGAATCAATAGGCATGAAATAAATACTATTCTTATATATATATATATATATATATATATATATATATATATATATATATATATATTTATTTATTTATTTGATGATGATTGATGTTGTACGGCCACTTGTGTGCATAAGGTAGGTTAAATGGGTCGAGCGACCTCCAAAGGTAATGAGACGAAGTGAAAGACGAAACAACCTTTCAGATATGCCCACGCGTGATTCGAACACTGGTAGTGATCTGTGATCCAACACGCTACCGCTTTTATATATATATATATATATATATATATATATATATATATATATATATATATATATATATATCACTAAATTAATCACATGATTGCATCAATATCGCTACAGATAATCAACACGGTGATAATAAACCTATAGGAATCATCCAACGAGAGTTGTTCTAATTGAAAATAAAGCTTTCAACTTCACCTTTATTCTATAAACCCACTGGATATACTTTACTCTAAACTAAAACCTTTTCGACTGAGATATTCATAATATCAATGAAGACATGGCTGGCTGCGAAGAGTAAATTTGGTTGTGTCAGTGGCATTGAAACAATTAGTAATATATTGGAAAGGGGTGTCAGTTTGGTCAAAATAGAGGCTGTGTGTTATCGATTGGCCACATACATATAGTACCTGGGTTAATTTAGTCTAACATGTGCACAACAACCATAACATTTATATTTTTAGTTATATATGATATAAACATAAATAAACCCATAAAGTCACTGAGCATCAAAATATTTAAATTCGATCTAGTGGTTTCCGAAATTAATAAGTCTTAAGCATTACGAATTAAGCATCCCAGACATGATCTCCTATGTGGCATCAGACCAGCTAATTAGTGACAAAAACAATCGAATTTTCCTCTCCATTAATTAGCGTAATGTGAGTGTGACGTTTAAAATCATTGTTCTGACTGATATAAAAATAGGATACCTCTGAGCTTCCAATATGACTTACATCTACATCAGCATCACACCATATTAACAAAGAACCTGAAGAAAATTATTACTTTTATATTAAGGTGGGTTTTTTGTGTTGTTTAAATAGAATGGAACAGAGAGAGCCAGAAATTTTTTATTTTTTTTTGGACATCTATCATAGTTGGTTTTACTAATACTTCGTTAATGGCTAACCGGATTTGGACAGTTCAAATATAAATTACTCAACATAAAATATTCGCATTTATGTTTGTTATAATTAATTTGCGGTTTATAAATCTAACCAGAACTAAATGTAACATTAACATGTTGCTGATAATTACGTTATCAGAACGATAGGAATAATTCGGCTCTAACACTAAGAACAGCAGAAGATTCCAGCTAACAAGCCATCCAGACGGAAGACGATGGTAATTATCCATACAGATCGTTCTTCGGAGAAAAGCGACTGTTTGACTTGGTCCACAAAATCAATTATCATATGCCCCGAGAAGACATGACGACAAATAATTCATTCTCATCATGTTGATAAATGATAATTACAAGGATCATCGGTCACTTCAACTGACATACACAGTGTAATCCTGAACCGGAATACACAATTATTACTGTTATTATTATATTTCTTTGGATTGGTATTGCGGCTAAATGTTATTCTCTGTGGCCAGTCACATATTTGCTTAAAGGTCATAGGACATCAGGTCCACCCACCATCGGAAACGTTAATAAAAGAACATTTCACTCTGCTTATACTTCTTCTAAGACTATATTGGCGGAATTATGAATATAGGAGCTTAGCATGCTTCCCGAATTAAGAAAAGTATTCAAAGCACTTAATATTAAAAGTTATGTGATGAAAGATTTTTCTTTTAAATTACGGCATGTCAAATACAAATATGTACAGCTTTCCTATAGATAAATCACAAATGTTTTTGTAAACAAATGAAAGTCCAAAAATAACTCTAGGCTGTGTATATCATAAACCAACTAATTACGACAATAATTCCTGCCTTGATGTAGTCTACTGGTATATTCTGTTGGATAAAATCGCTTACGTACATTAATGCCGTTCTATTCAGTATTTACAAATTCAAAATGACAAAATACCTTTCATGTTTATATTATGCATGCCAACTTTAGAGAAGTAAATTGCTGTCATGTGGTTTGCAACTTGTCTTTTCGAGCAACACAAAACCAAATAAAACATATAGTAAGCTAAGAACATTTGTTATACATACATAAATACATATATATATATATATATATATATATATATATATATATATATATATATATATATTTATTTATTTATTTATTTATTTATTTATTTATAGACAGACTATAGATAGACAGACACACATGTTTATTTGATTGGCTTAAGTTTCTCGCACTGTTCATCCTTTTATGCCATACCATTTGAAACCAGAGAATTTAAACAAATCCATAGAAAAGATACTAATACTGGCACAAGACTGGACATACATATCGTTAACAATAACGAACATTATCACGAATACTAAATCTTCAATGCTTTGTCATGGTTAATGCAACAAGAACCCGATGTCTAATACACATCTCGGTAATATAAAGATACTGTATACGATCGAGTACAATAATGCAATCAATCCTATTGAAATACTTCAGGGAGAATACTTAATCCGGGCATGGGGAATGAGAAAAGACATACGATGCTAAATAGGACTTCAGGATAAAAACCGATAAAATATTGATTATCGAATTTTAGCGTATAGCAATAGGATTTTCATTCACACATATATATGTGTCGCAAAGGATGTCGTAATTTGAAAGTAAAATTCTTTGTTTTCAAACCCAAAAGTATCATATCCCACCATTGTTCGTTTTTTTCTATTGGTATATTCGACGTCTGCTTGCCTCTGATAAGCTTGTCTTTTTCTCTTAGCGGATTATATTAGTTTAGTTAACAGAGAAATTGTACGTCAATGGGACGGTGATATCGTTAACCGTAGAACGTATTTTTGCCTCCAATACTTTATGGTCGAATTAATTGTAGATATTAATGATCGTTCTCGAAAAGTGGTGGGAATTAAGGGACCAATTAGGGCAGTTGTCGCCGAGTGAAGATACGAGAAGTTCGTTTTAGGTTGTTTACCCATCGAGTTAGAAGACATCAGTTTAATGAGAAGAAGTTAACATGACACGCGTAATATTTAAAAAGAAACTTTCACACAGAGCCGATTTGACGGATGTCATAAGAACAAAAATATATCGTGTAATACTGGTACCATTATTACAAATGTGTTTTCGTTCCTTATTTCTCTCTGTTTATCTTCCTAGTATGCATAACTCAATTATGTATTGTCTACTTAATAGCTTCATGTTTTTTAAATTTGGTTGTCTGTACTTGTGTAACCGTTTTAAACATAAGCTTTTGTTAGAAAGAAACGTCAAAAAAATCTATCAGGTTATCAGTAAGTCATGCTATTTAGATAATGTCTATATACGATTTCAGTCTAGCACAACCCGAACAATGGAACATTTTCTAACTTTATAAATTAGGATAATTCTGGCCGTTTCTCTGGACTTCAAAAATAGTATGGAACATGTTCTGGATCTATTTTTTATGAATTAGCGTGCTATTAATGAGAGGTTCAAGAAAGAAGTATAGAATATAACAAAATCGAGGAAAGTGTAAACCTTCTCACTGATGTTGATACCTTCCGGATGTGTCATCCAAACAAATAACTTCGAGGACAGAAGATTAACCTTTGTTCGTCTTCACATTTATTTTCAATACAAAGGTTATGTTCATATTAGACTCTATGTTATTAGTTCTAAGATTGCTTTTATGGCATTAAAATATGTGAATTAACATAGCACGCTCACATGCAAGCACGCACACACACACACACCACACACGCACACAAATACCTACATACATGCATACATACATACACTAATATACACACATCCATACTTAGATTAACAGACACATGTAGATTAAGTCTGAAAATACACTGATAATATATATATATATATATATATAATATTAGGTGTTAAATCGCCGATGCAAAGAATAAACCCTCAACACCATAACATGTGTGATTTGGCAAAAAGATGGTGTATAATGCCTTTCTAATGGAATACAAGGGTGATCTATATGCTGTAGTACAATAACGAAATGCCTACTATTAAAATATACCAGACAAACTACTTAAATGATATATAATACTACTACTTACAATATATCTTTATTAAAGCGCCGTTACCAGTATGATCCATAACTGTAAATATGAAATTTCTCACTCACTAACACTCACTCTCATTTGTTTTTCTCTCTCTTTCACACACACACACTCACACATTCTAACGCACATATACACACACACAAGCACACACACATATATATATATATATATATATATATATATATATATATCCCTCTCTCCCTCTCTGACTCGTTCTCTTTACTCTAAGACTCCTTAATTAGAGACTAAACTAGTAATTATCCGCGTTCAACTGATAGCATTGTCATTTCTTTCTACATAGAGATGCCGTTAAGGCTGTCAGTGTAGAAAAAAAGTATTCTTATGTTATTTTTCAAGACAAACGGACACTGACTCGATAGAAAAAGTAACCCGACAGCCATTTAGTATTGCCGCCACCACTTTGTGGAATAGGATGCCGGCGGATATTATAATTGCGTCATCTAAAAACACACCTGTTCGAGGTTGCTTTCACAGGTAAATAAATATTATCGTTTATATTATTATTATTATTATTATTATTATCGTTGTTGTTGTTGTTGCTGTTCTTGTTGTATTTGTTCATTTCAACATTTGATATTGTTTCTTTAGCACCCAAGTCGGAATGGAATTTAGAAATGAAGGTCTGGCGAGAATTATTTCATGACCCTAAAGAAGAAAATAATGTTATTAATGGCTGTCTTTTTATGGCATGGTGTAGATAGAGTGACACCTATACTAAATTTGTCGTCATTTTTGCTAACAATACCAACAAATTAAGGCCACATAACATAACATATTAACAGTCCATGTAGGTTGCCAAATATTTAGTATTCTTCCCATTTCCTAAAAACTAAATTATTCTAGAAAAGCATGGCATGATAGATCAGTTTAACGTACAGAAGTAGACAAGCTAGACCTAAGCTATACTCCGAGAACGGTCATTAATTGATTTACATCTCAAACAACTGCGTTCGTTGTTCAGTGAAGCGTTATCTTTGTCTAATTCGTGGATAATAGAATAAACATATTACTTACTTCGACGTCCGTATCTTCGCATCTTGGCGATCACGTGAATATGCCATTTACATGATGCGGGCAACATTAAATAATGCAGTTCCTTGTCGTATCTGCGATCTAAATTAATTTATATTTCTTCAGTATTCAGATTCGTCCAGTTGATTCTCTGAACAAGATCAATGTATCTTTGCAGTGGAGGATTGTTGGAGTAGCCTGCTTACCTCTTAGATATATATATATATATATATATATATATATATATATATATATATATATATATATATATATATATATATATATATATGCATATATATATGATACGTCGTCCACAGACTTGTTCATGTGTTTATTGTTCTTTCACTTCGAAGAACAACAAGTCAATCAACTAAGGCCCCGTGATAGTTGATGCCAAATAACATTGATTCCGGAAATAAATCCAGAGATACGTTTCTCCGTCTACAATATTGTAGGTGATTGGCCACGTGAAATGAAACTGAAGATCATCTGAGCGCATTAATCACACCCCCAGAGCATATATGTTCCATTTATTTCTACCGTTCCCCCATCATTAGTGGGGGAAGGAGGTAGTTTCGCTCATTCAGCAAACGGTCGTAGTTGAAATAAGAGCTCGTTCTAACATATATGTATGTTATCCCTATGTTGTGAACATGGATTAGAGAGAACCAATCCTTCAAAGAAGAGCGTATTAGTTCCAATGCTATATATCGTTATTATAAATAGGCTACAAAATATAAACATTATAGTCCAGCTTTTGTTAGAAACAAAAGTCAATCAGCATTAGCGATCAGATTATTGGTAGGATTTGTACTAATTGGATGGCACCCGTAAAGGTCTTAAGTCATTGTGTTGTGGGTTCCCCGTAGAGTACCACCCGAACGTTCCACATATGCATCGACCACTACAGCATATCTGAATATATACGTTTTGTCATTACTGAGGAGATTTGCAAATTATGAAACCAACTACTTTGTGTATTAAGAAACATACTTTAGCAATAACTATTGTAAGATTTAACGATCATATTCTCCACAAATTACAATGATAGTATTTAGTTTTTTCAAATGTCTTTGAAAACTATGTAATATATTACACAAACCAAGTATGTTTTTAATTACTTATTAATGAATTGATAAATGATACCCTACCTCATTTTAAGCTTTCTCTCTCTCTCTCTCTCTCTCTATATATATATATATATATATATATATATATATATATATATATATTATTTTGTGTGTGTGTGTGTGTGTGTGTTGTGTGTGTGTGTGTGTGTGTGTGTGTGTGTGTGTGTGTGTGTGTGTGTGTGTGTGTGTGTGTGTGTGTGTGTGTGTGTGTGTGTGTGTGTGTGTGTGTGTGTGTGTGTGTGTGTGTGTGTGTGTGGTTAAAGGGTAATTAGTAGTCAAGTAATTAGTAGACTAGTAACTTGGAAAATATAATATACTAGTCCTGAGAGTAATTCACTAGTGATGACTACACTAAATAAAGTTTCAAATACATCAAGTTTATTTCATAATGTGTGATTTTCAACGATTTTATATAGTATTATAAATACACTTAAATGTCTATTTGAAGAAAATAAACTATAAGTCATTGATAGCTCATCCCAAAAGAGCATCTGGTTTCAACTGTTGAAGACTGGAGGAACCTAAATTTGGGTCAATTTATGTTTCGATTGTTTATTTATAAATGCCTCAAACAAGCGAGTTGTTCAGATTTGAGTTCAAACGGAAATTTCATTGGCTACCTAGTGTCTTCGATTTTCGAATCCCGGTCGCTCAGACTCTCAAGTATTTGACTGTGGCGCGAACTGTGGTAGCCTGGCCTCATGTAGGCTTCAGCGCGTAACCAGCTGAACGGCTGTGCGTGCTCCAGTTCATACAAGTGTTGCTTTAACCAGAAACAGGAGCGGACCAGAACCCTAACGTGCGAGTATGATGAATTCATCTAGAAAGTAACGTGAGCCGGGGGATACCATAGACGGAATTTCGTGTGATGTCCTAATAATTGAACTCGTCCAGAGGAAGACTCAACCTGAAAAGGTACTAGTCCTGTCAGTTTGGTGCTGGCCTTGGATGAACGGGCGAGTGTTAATGTCACGATGAAGTGTAACTCCAAGCAAATGTTACCCGTTGAAAAGGTTTGATCGATGTTAGTTCACAGTCACAATCAAATGAGCCAACCCGTGCTTGAGTACCTTTTGACCTGGTTTTCATATTTCCTAATGTCTCATCTATCGTAGAGAATATTGTTTTGCCTCCACATGTACCTATAAAACTAATGGATGACTGTAAAAGTAACCCAATGTTTATACTTCTTATCTAATACGCTTAGTAACATGAACGGATTGTTTAGCCACAAAGCTGGCCTTATGTAATGTATATATTCATGAAAGGGGACAACGACTATAGATATCAGATGACTAGACAGACGGTTTCAACAAATCGTACTCGTGAGTAAAACGTCTACCTTTCATATCACAGAATGTACGTTTTTACAGAGAGATTCCAGAACTTCGTCAGAAAACGTTGACTCCTTGTTAAAGCGTTGACATGGAAAGTGAAAGGACATTCTTTTAAACATCCTTTTCGCTCTGTAATAATTTCGTTCTCACTAAATTACTCAGTACGTAACGAAAATCAGATCCAAAGCAGTGGATTATTTAGAGATATTGCACCTGCAATTTATGTATTGAAATGCCATCCACTTTACAGAGATACTCGTAATGATTCTTTCTATAATTTTTTTCAAAAATACTTCTAATATAATACCCTTTTATCCATTCTAGTCTTATGACAACATAATTTATGTCTGATATATTATATATTATATATATATATATATATATATATATATATATATTTTAGAAGTAAGTATCCTTAAATAATTTGGTCCGTATGTAGTTGTCTGTAGTATGTATGTATGTATGTATGTATGTATGTAAGTATGAATGTATATATATTTTTTTTTCTGTGCGTCTACTGTGTGTCTGTCTGTCTGTCTGTATGTCTGTATGTCTGTATGTCTGTCTGTATGTCTGTCTGTCTGTCCGTCTGTCTGTCTGTCCGTCTGTCAGTCTGTTTATCTCTGCGTATATTTATGTCTGCCTATCTATATATAGTATATGTGTGTCTATCTGCCTCTCTGTCTACCAGTTTTATATCGGTCTGGCTCGGTACCATAATATTCATTTACATTTGCCTTTGGATGAGATTTGACATAACAATCGACTTATATAACTATTTATATGTTGTCGTCGTCAAGGGTGTTATTATTTAGTCAATATAATCTACAGTCTTAAGTTAATGTTCAAACTGTATCCCGCTATGCCGTCTAATATAAAAAGTATGTAATTTGGATAACATAATATTTGCAGCATTGCTTCCATAGGCTCGGCGAAGGTAATTTTGCATGCTTCGCTTTATCGCTTTTGTCCACGATTGGTATCTGTCAAAAATCATAAATAAATAAACATAGACAAACATTGTCAGGTCACTCATGTTATATTTGCATCAAGTAAACCGGTTGTCCGAGTTGATGCCTACTCTGATATTCTATCCTTGATTTTGAAGTTCCTTAAAGGCTGTTTCTATACAATTGTATATATGTTAAAACGCCTAATACGCTACGGTATCCAATACACTCAAATCGATGTCCTGTTTTAAATGTCTTCAAGGTGTGTTTCTTAAATGTCGATTATTTTGTACAGTTTATTAGAAGGTAATAAATATGCTAACTCCCATACGTCGATATATTTGACCTTGAACTCCTTTTTATAATCAATTTTGAAAGTGTTGTGTTGCTTTTGTCGTCGCCCTTTAAATTATTTGTCCGTCCTGTTATAGAATAGTATTTAAATCCTTACATGTATAACATAAATCAAAATAAAGTTAACTCTCACCTGTCTTTTAATTGATGCGACCGAACTTCACTTGTGGCAACATTATCTAACTAAAAACGTGTTTTAGTTATGTTCAATATTAAATAAACGTCAAAAGCTTTCCTTCTAATACTTTCCTCCGCACGATATACAACTTTAAGTAAAATTTCTATTTATTTTCATTATAGCCGGGGGTTTGTATAAACTAATTTATTTATTGGGATATATTCCAAGGTTAATAGAAATTATCGGGATGGTCTATTCATTCCTGGCGTGGATGTTGCTTTTGTCAGTCTTACGTCGACATACTGAAGTGGGCTTGATTTATCCTAGTATAGATAATGATACCTCAGAGGCCATTCTTATATGCTAATGGCAATAAAGTAAAGATGAAGAGGGTAATGATTATGAAATGTGAATCAACATCAGAGAGACGACGTATCTCGTTCGCAGGCTGGCTTGCTGGCTGGCTTTCTGGCTGGCTTGCTGGTTGGCTTGCTGGCTGGCTTGCTAGCTGGATGGTTGGACGGATGGATGGATGGGTGGATGGATGGATGGAGAGAGGGACTGTCAACCGGACGGACGAATGAATGAGTGAGTGGATCGATGGGTGGATCGAATCTAAAATCCTTTGGCTTATATCACGACCAACCAAGCACCAAAAGTACATATACTATACCATTAATAATGTCATTACAGTATGAGCAAAACACTACAACTAGCTAGCACCTGGTGATTAATGACGGTGAAGCTAGAAGGCTCTATTGAGCCATTTATAATTTGCGGGTTCAGACAATAAGTCATTGTGTAATCGATATTCACAACATGTTCAATTATCAATTTCGACGTTAAGCAACTTGTTGTCTTATTTCACATCATGATTTATGAAACGCCCATTTATAGTACGATTCATACTTAATTAGTGGCAGTAAGTATCGTGCAAGAATTGTTAAACTTAATATAATTTCCGAAATGAAGAGAAGATCATTTTGTCATTAAAAGAGAGGAGCCACAAATGATGGTGTATAACCAGACGCATGCACAAATACACATTAAGAAACAAACCGAAAACCGCACAAATAAGCAAACATTTTAAGTAGAGTCAGAGATGTATAGACAATCCTGCCAGCTTATTGTTCTGACTAACCATGTTGGTGTGAGATAAAACATTAAAATGGCCAATGGGCTCGCAGTTAACACTAGCTGAATAGGAAGTGATTTTAATTAATAATGCTTTGGGATAAAGTTTTGAAACTTGTTCGTAACTTGACTTTCTACCGATGAAAATATAATATTCATTAATAATGACTGAAACTTAGGAAGGGGTCTTATACAGAGTGCATTTTTAGTTCTCGATTACAGCTCATTTTATCAGTTATATCAAGGTTATATCAAGCGGAATGAACATCCTATACCCGGTTTTCGGTTATGTGTGTTAATGGTTTAGAGTTGTTTAAATTATTGTTTTGTATGACTCGGGATTTCCTTTTCACTTACATCTTTCTCAAATTTAGATAATGAATTATACTATACATCAGTTGCTTGACTTAGGACACCATGGTGGTAATACCATTTGTATAGCGATTAGTCCACATAGTGGAAAATATCCAAAGCAGGTGGAATCTTAGTCATATAAATTGCCAATCGATCAGTATTGAATATGATGAAATATTTGACGTTGTTAAGGATATGGATCTTGATGCTCTTGTCTCTACACAGACTTGGCAGACTAGCAATGTTTCAGACCCGAAAATTGTTGGTGAGGTGACTCGAGCTTTTTCTCGCTGATATGCGGGTCACTTCTCTGGTATTTGTGATGATGATTAGTGTGCACAAGGTAGGCTAAATGGGCCGAGCTACCTCCGACCGTAATGAAGTGAAGTCAAAGATGAAACAACCTTCAGATATGCCCACGCCGAGATTTGAACATGGGTGGTAGTGATCTATGGTTCAACACGCTACCACTAGACCACAGAGGCGCCCTCTCTGGTATTGGATACACCAGATGATGTTGATCATCTGCTATGTCTCTATAATACTATATTGACATACCTTGTAGATGAGCATGCAACGCTAAGGCGAATGGAAAACCCAAGAAGACCACTACTTCCGTAGTACAATAAGGACATACTAGCTGCAGAAACACAAAATATACTATGAGAGGCTATGGATCAGAACCGATTTGTGTATTCAATATAAAATGTTCAAGGTGAGTAAAAATATCCTTGCCTCTGCCGAATTATAATATTATAATAAAAAGATCAAAACATCAAAGGGAAATCAAATGAGAAATCGGTGCTTATTATAAAGTACTATATAAAAGTCAAACTGCCCTTCCAAATATTATCAACTAACATAAACATATGGCCATTGTTTTAATAACTTCTTTTCTCAAAAGATACTAAATATACATTATCGGTTCCCTTCCAGCACATCAACAAAGGGTATGCCATTGGAAGAGACATTGGAAGTGTTATGCATGTCATGATAGATACATTGAGTCCTTTACAGAGACTGATCTCACACAATTCCTGAAAGGTCATCTAATGATGCCTGTGTACATGGCTAATGAACGAGTGTCTGGATGTTCTCATAAGCTCGATTGAAAATATATTCCTAAACAATTACAGACATCTTTCAAATCTTACTTATTGTATTTAAAGTTATAGAAAGGGCAGTTGCTTTCCATCAAAACAAATATTTATTCAATAATAACCTTAACAAAGCATTGCACTCTGTATATATATAAGTGGTATATTGGCATCATCACATTGTATAAAATACATAAAACACTAGCATTACGGACGGGTGCATCTTCAATTACCCCTAGTAGGTAAGTAAAACCTTTTTTTTAAATATTAGCATTTATGTACATGTCACAATTTCCTAATATACTACTAAGACCATCCGCTGTTTAAAAGGAATTTTGACGCAAAACGCAATTGTAACTTTGGTCCTTTCCTTGTTACATTGAATTCAGAATATTGCAGCTCCCATCGTGTCAAACACACGAAAATATTATTATATCACCTCAATCCTTCAAAATGTACATTGATTAGCTGTTAGCTAGCTTATCCATTTCAAAATTGTACTAACAACTTATACATTTGTCAATGACATGCCACCCGAATACCTGTGTGAACTGTATCCATTAGAAAGTCATCCCCAAAATATATCTGTTCAAGGTTGCTTTCCCAGATAAATAATGATTATTATTTAAATATCAAATATGATTTGCACAGACATATTAGTTAGGGTTTCATTGTACTACGTCTTTGAATGGATCCTGCTAGTAAGGGCTGTTAATTAAATATACATTACCATTATCATATCACCAACATCCTCCTATTCATGAATTTCGGTATTCTTCTTAAAATACAGGATAAACACCTTGATGATCCACAAATTAGAATTATTAGAATACACTATCGATGGCTTCAAAGTACAATTAACGTAACTGTGTTTTTCTGAGGAATGGGGCTTGAGAAATAAATAACGTAATGTCAGCTGAGCTAGATGATGATGGTGATGATTGGTGTTTTACGGCCACTTTTGTCCACATCGTAGGCTAAATGGGCCGATCGACCTCCAAACGTAATGAAGCGAAGTCAAAGATGAAACAACCTTCCGATATGCCCTCGCCGAGATTCGAACACGCCTCGTAGTGACATGTGGTCCAACACGCTACCGCTAGACCATGGAGGAGCCCATCAGCTGAGTTAGATAGGTAAGAACTATTTTCAGCGATCACTCTGATGGATATTGCCAGCTAACAAATTATCCTTCAGGCAACAATGTGCATTAATATTTGAGAGATTTTCTGTCGGGTATCAAACAACGAATGGGTTCGGTTCTCCATAATAAAATAATAAAATTAGTAACAATAAAATTAATAATAATAATAATAATAATAATAATAACTTTCATTGAGAAGGTCTATATTTATGTGTTTAATATTACTGATGCGTTCATATATGTATGCATATTTCCTTAGAGGCATCGGTTTTAAGCATGTTTAGATATTGGTGCTCCTAGCCTGTGCCATATTGTATTTCTCAAAACATACATAAACAATAACATATACTAATCTATATTGATGTTCATGCACGCACATACACACATACAAACACTCACCCATACGTGGAGATTCACTAGCAGAATCACTAATAGCTGATTGCTTAGATGAGAAATTATATGACGACTCCCATAAAATATCGAGTAAAAGCAATTTGGAAAATAGAAATTCGAGTAGCGGTTGTCTAGAATTATAGTACTGCATTACATCATACTAGCCATTGACCTAAAAGAAGACTAGACCGAGCAGTCAGTGGTGTTTGAATGGGCCGCCATCACTGACCTAAATATTTAGGTCAATGGCCGCAATGACCAAACAGTTCTGATTTCGATTTTTGAACCTACGAATACGGACATTTATTGAGATGCGTTTATTATAATTTTGTATGTGCAGACAATCTGTATTATTCCTGTCCTATTATATGCCATGAAATACGTAAATGTCGTTTTATGTAAGTCCGTAGATCTAGTTTAGTTGGCATCAAACGTCAGCGGTAGGCGGGGGGTTGTCGAACTAAATATAATAATAGTTAAATTTAATTACCCGCCAAACACCCCGCTTTAACAGCTATTTTAAATGTGTTCCTTGTACTTACCGATGAAAATATATCACGTTTCTATTACTTCCACGCCCACGGCGTATGCAACTATCGACACAATAATAATTCACCATGTTTATAAACCTGATTTTGCAGTCTCTGTTCCCCTTTTCCTCGACCGGAAGTTGGGAACTGTTTGCCATCAAATCGGCGGGGGTGTTCGGTCTAGTTTTCTTTTAGATCAATGATACTAACCATTTGTCGTTACTAAAGCATAATAAGGTAATAATGACCAGTTCCCCTTATAAATGAATAGATGTATGGAGTCGCCAGTAACAGGCCATTCTTTATCCTAGAATATTGTCCCTATATGATGACAATGAGTTATTTGTTAGCATATCGACCTGTTTGTGGGTAGGATGATAAATTGGGTGGATCAGAATTCTTTGAGACGCACCGGACTTTATTCTATTCAGATCAATACTCGTGAATCCTAACGCCTCCATGGTTTGGTTGGTAGCGCATTTGGCCACAGTCTACTACCCCCTTGATTTCGAATCTTGGTGTGGGCATATCTGAAGGGTATTTCATATTTGACTTCGCTTCATTACGTTTGGTGGTCGCTCTGGCCTTTTACCCTTCCTTGTGCAAAAAAAGTGGCCGTAAGACATCAATCATTATCCGAAAGTCTAAACCTGTTTATTAGAGTTAACTTATTATAACAGAATATATCTAAAGGTAACTTGAATCAGATCAGGAACTGTATTCAAGATAAACCGATTTAAACATTATTAAGTTCAATTTCTTTGTTAGTTCATTCTCTAAGAAACATACTCGCATACCTATGAGATCAAAATGATTAGAACGGTCGTGAAAGACGAATTTTAAGGAAATGAAAGGCATTAATCAATTAATATGTATTTATCACTTAAGTTAAATACTGTACATTCATCTCTCAATAGGTGTTCTAGGCAATGGCTTCAAACACACACAAAAACACACACAAACACACACACACACACGCACGCACACGCACACACACACACACACACACACACATGTATAGCTATTATAATCCCGACGTGTCATTTGCAGTATCGGAGATCTGCCTGAAATCCGCTGTTCTCGACCATGGGTCAAGTGGATAGGCGCTTTAATTTAGATCCCACCACACCTAACTGCATATAATTAGGGACGCTAAATTAGGCGTGAATGAACGTTCCCTTGGTGATGAACGGAAACGTATGAGGATTAGCTATTAGGCTCGAGTAAATCATAGTATTTACTCAGGTTTGAGACGATATTTCGTTCTAGTCCAGTAATAATCCATTGTGCCAGTATTGCTACTTTGTTTTTATTTTAGTTTAATCGCTTCAGTGAGTCCATACTGTGTTAGTGTACATTCTCTTTGTTATGAACAAACTATAATGTTTGTTAACAAGCTGAGGGTATATAAAAGGCTTAAATGTTCACTTAGGTTAGAGAAGAACTTCGACGCCAGACCAGTCGGACGTGTATTGATACATGGTTCATATAGGTAGGATTTATTCAGTTATTCGAACCCAGAATAAAGCTGAGGTCAGCATCTGAGGTGTCGAAATGCTTTATATACAGGTTTCTTTTGGACCACAGAAAATTACTGTTGAATGTAAACTGTGGTGTCAAAATAGTTTATGATATGTATGTAGCAAGTCACCATTGAACCACACGCACGTGTTTGTTGCGAGCTGTGGTATCAAATGGTAGGTTTTTTACGTGCTTCCGCTTTTTGTACGTAGCCTGCATATAGCCGCTTTCCTGTGGGCGTGACATATTTGTCGCGTACGAAAAGCGAATTAGCTGGTTCCCACAAGCTGATGAGTAGACCAGACACATGCTTAGGTATACGCACACATTTATCAATATGTGGAGGTATGGAACATTTTATTTTTAGATTAATGTATGTATAGTTGTATTTAGATTTATGGAGGTAGGTTTCGAAGAATGTATATATATATATATATATATATATATGGTCTAAGTGTGTACAGATATGTGGAAGAGTAGATTTGTATCTATTTAAATTCATATTTATAAATTAATGTATTTATAGATTTATGTAGGGATTGGGTTTGAAGTTTGTTTAGGTGCTGATGCTCTGAAAAATTTCACCATAAAATATATATATATATATATATATATATATATATATATATATATATATCCTAAAACACACACACACACACATACAAAATACACATACGTGATACATAAATTCATACATCCACACACAAACATGCATAAACACACACGGGCGAGCAAAAACACCTATTCAGAAATACAAATAACTAAAACAAATAATACATTATTGTACTTCGACTACTAATATTTTAGTGACGATTCCCATTAGATATCAAACAAATATCATTCTAGAGAATTACTATATAATACCGTGTTTTATCTATATCATATTTACTATAGGCGTGGCAAAAAATATAATTGGCAGATACAAAATAAAATGGGCAATTAACAGACTAAATAGACAGCGATATGTGGTTAAATATCACTTGTATGCTGATGACATACAGCTGTATATATCGCTGGATCTTGACAATGAGTTAAATTTCTCTTCTTCCTTGAATAATGTACAACATTGTATTGATGATATTCGGCTATGGATGACTCAAAATCTTCTAAAACTTAATGATAATAAAACAAATATTTTATATTTGGCATCAACACATTGTGTTAAATCCCTAAAGGCACCAGTATTACAGATTGTTGCATCTTCGATTACCCCTAATGGGTCAGTAAAAAATCTAGGGGTTATTTTTGACCAATGTATTAACATGCTTGAACATGTCACATCAGTATGCCGAGCTGCTTACTACCATCTTAAGAACATCCACTGTTTAAGAGCATTCTAGACATAAGAAACACTTGTAACTGTACTCAATGCCTTTGTCACAACTCGTATAGATTCCCTGTTATATGGCATATCTGATTATAACATTAATCGCTTTCAGCGAATTCAGAATAGTGCAACTCGCATCATAACACATACTAGAAAATCAAAGCGATAATTTCATGTACATTTTTTAAAACGAATATGAAGGAAGGCAAAACACATCAGAGATTCCTTAGAGGGGAATTATACTGTTTGTTTAGAAATTAGCTTATAAGAGAAAGATAAACGAATCATGGTTGCACACTTTTTAATATTTATCGATGTGGATGGTGATTACTGGATCGAGTTTATATACCGTCTTTATATGCTCTTTGGAAGCCTGGAAAGGACATTTTGTATTATGTCTTTTTTACAGATATTATAATTATTTCGGTTTTTAATAATCTAATGTAAACGCATAATTCATTAATTCTAACAATTATATTTATATCTACTTGACTGGACAACGATGTAACCGATAATGTGGGTCTATGAACTTATTTTTACCTTGACCTTATTATTATGATATCGAATGCATGCATATATAATTCCAATATTTACATTTTCAGTACAATCAACCCTTTTATGCAAATTTACGTTAATACTGCGGCAAAATAGTCTTTCCTGAAGAATATGCTGACAGCTGACAATTCTTATTGACTGAATGACTGAACATACAGCTATTTCGACATATATGATGCAGGAAGCGAAATTTTCCAACTATATAAAAATGTTGTAAAGTTCCATCATCACTGATTTATTTTGGTCAAATATCTATCGTTTCCAACTTGCATTGTTTACTAGATTACATTATGCATTATGTAATTCAGCATTTAATAACCAATGATACTAAATAAATTAACTTTTGAATTCTAGGATCTAGGTTGAGACAATGGGAAAGTTTTCTACTAACGAATACTCTTTCCAATAATCAGTTCGACAAAGTCCATAACACTCCTGTCAAAAGGTTTTCTTTCCATATAAAGACCAAATTCTAGCCAACCGAATTCATAGCGTGGAATAAGTATAGTTCCAGTAAACGTGATCCTTTCTGGCTTTCTAAATTTGTTTTGTGGCCAGAACAAAACGCGGAAACACCTCAAGCTATTGAAACTAATCAAGAATCAACAAATTCCAGAATGCCGAAATACAGATATTATTTGAGAAATATTCATGAATAAGCGACAGAAAGAATCGTTATCTTTCAATACTTAACTCTCTAAATTGCATGCTATTACAAGTTGAATATCTCTAATATTCCATTGTTTTGGATCTTATTTTCCTTAAGTGCCTAGTACTTCAGTGAAGACTAAATTCTGAGACACCGAAAAAGGTATTTGAGAGAATGTCCTTTCGCTTTCCAGATAACGCTTTAACATTTTATAACGTACTTCTTAAATCTCTGTTAAAAACATCAATTCTGTAGTGTGTCTGGTGTACAGCTATACCGCATGCTAGCATTTCCTGGAATGGGGGGTTTATCCATGAGTACGATATATTAAAAACGTCTGCCTGATCATCTGATTTCTATAGACACGAAAATGCATATCAGATAAGTCCAGCTTTGTGGCTAACTAATGTACTTAGTCAGTCGGACACTTACTGCACGTATCATTGAATTACAGGCAATGATTGGAACAATTATCAAATAAAATTATCAGAATTTAAGTGCACATCCTACGGCAAAGATGTAAGCATCTCATCATATGAAAGACAACAAACATATATTTTAAAAGGCGTTGGCGTTATTAAAATTTTAATTATACTCTTAGAAACACACCAATGTGCTGAGAGAGAGAGAGAGAGAGAGAGAGAGAGAGCAGTGGCGGACGCGAGATATAAACTAAAATGGAACACACCTTAGCTGAGCATTGAGAACACGCCCATGATATGACCCTTAACAGTCTACTAATCAATCGTACACCTACAGCGGTCGAGGTACGTTACTACAATTCGATTACACGAAGCTGTCAGTAGAGACACTACCTACTACACTAGGGATATACCTCGCCCTCGATCAACTACTTTAAGAAACCATGTACAGATGAAGATAGCTTGTGGTGTTGGAACTACCATCTAAATAATAAAACAGTGACAACCGACTAGTCAACGTGTGTTTCATACGAACAGATTGGCAAAGCAGATGGTGGTTGTCATACAAGAACAATCATTCCCTTGACTGACGATAGTACATATATAGAGTATATATAGAGTATATATAGATATAATATATATATTATATATATATATACACATAAAATACTCTGCTTATGATACATCTAAATAATAAAAAGTAATATATATATATATATATATATATATATATATATATATATATATATATATATTATTATATATATATATATATATAATATATATACTCTATATATATATCATATCGTCAATCAAGGGAATGATTGTGCTTTCACTGTTTGAAATATCAACTTTTTCACATCAATAGCCATAACAAATCTACCAGTTTAATATGTTCTTACGACATCGATCAAATCAGAATTTCAAGCAAAAGAGTCGTCATCCTCTCGGATCCGATAAAGATTTGGACAATACTTTCAATAAAGTTTTCCCAGCTTTAAACCGAATATTTAAGGAATGTTACCGGGAATATTTCAATGTATTATAATTTCAAGATCATTTCTAAAACATTTCGGTAGTAATAGATATCACATCAGCTACAAAGTGACCGTATGACTTATAAATAGTCTATTGGCCTGAGATAAATATGGAAAACAAAGCTACGACTTCAATTACCCTGTTCAGTGATCAACTGCATAATGATTTGGGATTCTTTTTCTCTTTATACATTTTTGCATTATATAGTTGTTGTCGGTTAACCCATTTATGAACGCTAATGGCCCTTTATGGTGAGGATCTATCTCAGTCACTGAACTAATGACATTCTTCTTCTAATAAACCCTGATACAAACATGTATCGCCTCATAATAGCAACATATTTGTATGGATTATTAATAAGCTCGGTAGAAGATAACCGTTTTCTTGTTTTACTGGAGATACAAACAATAATATGAAAATATATATCAACAATATTCGTCATTTTTTTACTAAAAGAGTTACATGAGGCTTAAGTGCGGACTTATGTTATGTTTTAATGAATTCAGTACATCCAATAAAATACTAATTATGAAGTTAGCATTTTGCAACGTATGTAAGCGTGTTTTTCTTCGCGAGCTTATATATATATATTGTTATTATTTTTAATATTGTTTCTCAAATGTCAATGCACATTCTTTAAAGAAGGAGTATTGTTTAGCCTTTAACATCCATCAAAGTGATAGCTGAAATTAACTATCGCCTATCTAGCTCACATGACGTCACTTTATTTATTTTTCGGGCCCCATTCCTCAGATAATCTTTCTGCTGTACATAAACACAATTACTTTTATAACAACGTGTAGCAATTCACAGTATATTATAATATCTGGGAAATGATGTGGAAATCATCCAGGAGATGAGCCGTCTTAATACCCTGTTCTGTATCTTTCCTGTCTTTTAACAAGATATTTCAAACCATGGGCAGGCGGTTGTTCACCTGGATGAGCCATAAATTACCCACGACCTTTTTACCGTTATTCAATGCGTCTGGACTACGGCTTAAATATGTTCGCGTGATCTGTGCCACGTGATGTCAACTTGACCTGCCGTATAAGCTGATCTGTAATCATAACCTAATACACTCATCAAACAGCTACGTGGATGGACCAAAGGCTATGTGTAGAATAAAGTAAGAATTCATCCTAAATGTCAGACGTTATTAATGAATATAAGTTTTTCATCTGAACAAAATGTATGAAGGTTGTGAGTTGTGAAAATACGAAATATCGAACTATACCATGAAGTTATTAGGGTGAGAAAATTTAAAATTTCAGAAGAATTTAACTCGCTCAAAATTTGTTATGTAAATGCAATTTCTATTCAAACAGTACTGGCTCTGAGCCTATATGAAAGTGTCACGTTTTATCGCATAGCAGCCTGAATAGCAACATCTATATGCTGCTGTACTTATCTATTTTTACTGTGTGTGCCTTCCCATCTGTTTCTTATGACACAAACAATATCCACTTCTTACAACCTAAAATTTTGTAACACTCTGTATTTAGAATGCACAATGAATTATAGCATAACTCGGCAAATAATTAACGGCTCAGTCACGTGTTCTAGGTTAATGATCATGTATCATCACATGACTGATAGGTGTGGTTTTCTGCTCTAATTGTAATGCTATCAGTAATGGTGCAACGTATTTACGTGTATATGGTGTGTGATGGTTATTGGACCCATATCAGTCTAGTATCACCCAAACTGCGTATATTGTCCATCCATCCGTCCATCGATCTACCCATCCAGCCAGCGATTGATCGATAGATATATCGATGTATCAGTCCATTGGTCCGTCCATCCCTCCCTCCCTCCCTCCCTCCATCCATCCATCCATCTAGCCATCCAACCAGTCAGCCAGTCAGCCAGCCATCGAAATGCCCAGACAGACAGACAACAGTCACTCTGGCATCTTGTCTCTCTTACTGATTCACTCTTTAAACTCATTACATGCTCACCTTTATTAAGATTAGCATAGAGTAATGGAGTCTGAGATACAATGATTAGGGTCTATACACTGTATGTACCAGAATAAAGCAATCCCGGCCTCAGAATGTAATCGTAAGACTGATAAAACGAACATCCTCTCTGGAGATGAATAAAATATTTAGACAATTTCTGTCAACCTACAAATCTATCCCAATAATATACTATATATATAATATATATATATATATATATATATATATATATATATATATATATATATATATATATATATATATATCAAAATTGAAAAGCAACAATTGAAATAAATATATAGGGACAAGCCAACAAATACAATTTAAGAGATTTGGTTTGTTTTATTATCATCTGATGTCTGTATAAAAGAACCGACACATTGGATTAGGCGCCTTTAGGAC
>JAODUP010001475.1:0-55012 GCA_025642065.1 Paralvinella palmiformis | reverse complement strand
CTAGTCGGTAGGCTGGAGTGAAGGGATACCATCAGCGAACATTATATCAGAAACCCTATCTAGTCGGTATGGCTGGAGTGAAGGGATACCATCAGCGAACATTAGATCAGAAACCCTATCTAGTCGGTATGGCTGGAGTGAAGGGATACCATCAGCGAACATTAGATCAGAAACCCTATCTAGTCGGTATGGCTGGAGTGAAGGGATACCATCAGCGAACATTAGATCAGAAACCCTATCTAGTCGGTATGGCTGGAGTGAAGGGATACCATCAGCGAACATTATATCAGAAACCCTATCTAGTCGGTATGGCTGGAGTGAAGGGATACCATCACGAACATTAATCAGAAACCCTATCTAGTCGGTATGGCGGGAGTGAAGGGATACCATCAGCAACATTAGATCAGAAACCCTATCTAGTCGGTATGGCTGGAGTGAAGGGATACCATCAGCGAACATTAGATCAGAAACCCTATCTAGTCGGTATGGCGGGGTAAGGGATACCATCGGAACATTAGATCAGAAACCCTATCTAGTCGGTATGGCTGGAGTGAAGGGATACCATCAGCGAACATTAGATCAGAAACCCTATCTAGTCGGTATGGCTGGAGTGAAGGGATACCATCAGCGAACATTAGATCAGAAACCCTATCTAGTCGGTATGGCTGGAGTGAAGGGATACCATCAGCGAACATTAGATCAGAAACCCTATCTAGTCGGTATGGCTGGAGTGAAGGGATACCATCAGCGAACATTAGATCAGAAACCCTATCTAGTCGGTATGGCTGGAGTGAAGGGATACCATCAGCGAACATTAGATCAGAAACCCTATCTAGTCGGTATGGCTGGAGTGAAGGGATACCATCAGCGAACATTAGATCAGAAACCCTATCTAGTCGGTATGGCTGGAGTGAAGGGATACCATCAGCGAACATTAGATCAGAAACCCTATCTAGTCGGTATGGCTGGAGTGAAGGGATACCATCAGCGAACATTATATCAGAAACCCTATCTAGTCGGTATGGCTGGAGTGAAGGGATACCATCAGCGAACATTAATCAGAAACCCTATCTAGTCGGTATGGCTGGAGTGAAGGGATACCATCAGCGAACATTAATCAGAAACCCTATCTAGTCGGTATGGCTGGAGTGAAGGGATACCATCAGCGAACATTAATCAAAAACCCCTATCTAGTCGGTATGGCTGGAGTGAAGGGATACCATCAGCGAACATTAGATCAGAAACCCTATCTAGTCGGTATGGCTGGAAAGGGATACCATCAGCGAACATTAGATCAAAAACCCCTATCTAGTCGGTATGGCTGGAGTGAAGGGATACCATCAGCGAACATTAGATCAAAAACCCCTATCTAGTCGGTATGGCTGGAGTGAAGGGATACCATCAGCGAACATTAGATCAGAAACCCTATCTAGTCGGTATGGCTGGAGTGAAGGGATCCATCAGCGAACATTAGATCAGAAACCCTATCTAGTCGGTATGGCTGGAGTGAAGGGATACCATCAGCGAACATTAGATCAGAAACCCTATCTAGTCGGTATGGCTGGAGTGAAGGGATACCATCAGCGAACATTAGATCAGAAACCCTATCTAGTCGGTATGGCTGGAGTGAAGGGATACCATCAGCGAACATTAGATCAGAAACCCTATCTAGTCGGTATGGCTGGAGTGAAGGGATACCATCAGCGAACATTAGATCAGAAACCCTATCTAGTCGGTATGGCTGGAGTGAAGGGATACCATCAGCGAACATTAGATCAGAAACCCATCTAGTCGGTATGGCTGGAGGAAGGGATACCTTTCAGCAAAAAGGGGTCGGGAAACCCTATCTATTTTGGTATGGCTGGAGGAAGGGGAAAACCATCAGCGAACATTAATCAAAAACCCTATCTAGTCGGTATGGCTGGAGTGAAGGGATACCATCAGCGAACATTAGATCAGAAACCCTATCTAGTCGGTATGGCTGGAGTGAAGGGATACCATCAGCGAACATTATATCAGAAACCCTATCTAGGCGGTAACAAACATAAAATAGTTTGGACTAAATTTAATAGGCCATCATCCTGTACGATATTTTACCTTTAATATCTAGAATTTCCCTATTACACTATGGCTATTGTGATGTATTTGGTAATGTTTTATTGTTGATTTAGTTTTTGCGACTTGAAAATTGACTTTTAAGAATTCATCCCCCGATGCAATAAATGTGATACACACGCACGCACGCACAAACATATGCACACACATACGCATACACACGCACATATACGCACACACATACGCGCACACATATATACGCACACACACAAAAACACACACTCACCCCTATATATATATATATAATATATATATATATATATATATATATATATATATATATTTAAATATAAAGTAATGATCAGTATCAGAATACATTTAATGTTAAATATTGTTCAGTGAAAACATCAATTTATGTTTGATATCTAGATTTAATCAATAATTCTTTGAATAATAACTAAATATACCGCTAACAATATCTTATAACTAATGCTCTGTACATTCTGGGTTTGGGTTCTGGTGAGTGCTCAGTCCCCGACATGACTTATGAGCACTTCCAACGATAGACGATGCACAGTGAGCCCTGTTCTGATATATAAAAGTTAAGCTGGAACTCTATGTCGACTTGCATGTTTGTGTCGTGAAAGAAAGGGAAGACACGTAAAAGTATCAGAATCACAATAGTATCGTCGAACATCTGGTGACGTCTTTGATCTGGAGTCCATTAAATATGCATGGCTGGAGATAAGCAACAGAAGAAGACAAAACTTGTCAAAGAAAGGTTCATCTTCTAGACGACAGTCTTCCATCAGAACACAGTAGACTCTCGAATTTCCTCGCCTCTCTTATAAAGATTTATGATCTCGCTCTGTATAGAATTGCCCCGAACTAGCACTATCATAAATATGACAAAGACAGTGTTAACATCATAGTAAGATTGACAGATAAGGCTAATACATTCACTTGGCGCATGGCGAATTAAATAATCGAAACTGAGCGCTGTATTTTCCTATTGTCGTTAACGCGAGTCACTAAGACCAAACATGGACGTGTAAATCACGTTGAGATCATATTTCCACGATAATGTTGATCATTCTTCATAATCCGGGACATAACTTGATTAGTTACACTTCCAAGAGACATCGTACCGTAGTTTGATGTACGACCTTCAGGCGATGATTGATGTTTTATGGCCACTTTTGTGCACAGGGTAGGCTAAATGGGCCGAACGACTTCCAAAGGTAATGAGACGAAGTGAAAGACGAAACAACCTTCAGATATGCCCACGCCTGGATTCGAACACGGGTGGTAGTGATCTGTAGTCCAGCATGCAACCGCTAGACCACGGAGGCGCCCATACAACCCATTTGCGAGCCTGTTTACATTCCTGTAATTGCTGGGGTGTATCAGTGGTGTGTAGTGAAGGCTGATTATACTATTGATTTTGTTTAAGCCTTTCTGTAGATAAAAAAAACAACACCTATAACAAGTACTCTGTGCGTTAAAACATGAACTTTTCCGTAAAATTGAAGATTGTAATGTTGATTCAATTTTTACTTTTACTTTCACCCATGAAGAAATGTACCTTTACAGTGCTGCCACCAAGCTGTCAATACTAGAATTAATGGTAGTGCCTTCTAACAGAACTACGTGAAACTACTATATTGTGGGAATCCAAAGAAGCCTCAAATGACTGGAGATAATGAGAACTAACTCGAAATAGAGGACCCAACCTCTGCCCACTAAAAACTGAAATACGAGTTAAATGGTACATTGCTGTCAGAAATAGATCTGAAAGAAGTTTACAAAACAATCACCAACCTGTATTGTTTGAATAATGTACCCTAGACGATGGAAAAACTGGAATTTGTGACATGTCTGAAATAGCACCATTTATCAAAGATGGTGTTTTCGTTACAAAAAGGTTAATTCTTATACAATGCATATCATGTGATAGAGATACGTCTTGGCACCCTCTGACCGTCAGCAAACATTCTCAAGTAATACAGTACAGTCAGCCTGTAACTCACATTTGTCTTCCGGTGGGTCAGATTTTAAGCAATCCCGATTTCCATGATCTTTTGGACAGGAAATTTGCGTAATAATCAGATAAAAGCTTGATATTGTCACGTCATTTTCTAAAATCCGACCAGGCTCACACATGTCCACCCTCACTTTTTGATGTCCCACACGGTCTACTTCAATAATATGAAGAGAAACTTCTGGCACATACAAATCACACAGAAACCACTCCAGCCCATGGACTAACCAGAAATTATTAGTTGTCTTCATCTCATCATAAAATTGATATTACAAAAATTATGATGGCAGTATTTCGTTCTAGTCCAGTAATAATCCATCGATCAGTATTGCTACTTGTTTTTTATTTAGGTAAATTACTTCACTGATTCCATATGGCCGAGCGACCTCCAAAGGTAATGAGACGAACTGAAAGACGAAACAACCTTCAGATATGCCCACGCCGAGATTCGAACACGTGTGGTAGTGATCTGTGGTCCTACACGCTACCGCTAGACGACGGAGGCGCCCCTATTAATATCTGAGATAAATATCATTATCGGAACGCAAATAAAGATGGTCTATGGTCATGTCCTATCAACATCACCGAAATAACTCGTTAGAAGGCAAATCCTCTCGCCCATTATCAGCCCAGAAACATCACTCGAGTGGCCCCCCCCCAAAAATAAAACTCGGCCATCAATATTAATCTAGAAATAATAGTTTAACAACTTACCCGTTTTGTAGCTTAAGTCAGCGATGGCATCAGTTAAGAGTTCCGTGTAGAGAAAAATCAATGTCAGGTACGGGAGAGATAAATTTGGAGAAATAATGTAAGAATGGCGTCTTTTGTTTGACTTTGGGAATACTGTCTCTTCCACAGACGATTGATTGGACAATTTTCGAGAAGATGGTTATATTGATATGATATCCGTCACTTGGTTGGTATTAATAATTTCTGACATCCAGTGCTGTTATGCAGTTGGCCACTTTGAAGTGCCTTATCTTAAAGGGATTACACACTCTGTCATCCAACATCCCTAATGTGTAGTGCTTTATAATAGAGACAACTGTCACGACAACAACGAAATTAAAGCAGGATTCTCGTGAAAGTACCATCACTTATTGGACGTCTTAAGATGGCGCATTATCTCGTTTTCTACATATAAATATGTAAATTTGTGGCCAACTTGTCGATCATAACAGTGTTTTTTGAGCTTCATGTATAAAGATTATCGGTCGCTGAGCTGACTGTACAAATTGACATATAGACATATACTGATGTAGATTATTCCTCTTAACTGTACACTCTAAACAACCTAAGGTGGACATTTAGTCATTTAATTATTAAAATCGATGCATGTTTTCCCAATATAATCACTGCATTAATACAGAAGCAAAATAGGTGTTAGTTGATAAATCGGTAATCTTTCACAATATATTAATATTTCAGTGATTGAGACGTTATAATCTAATGGTAAAACTAAATTATATAAATACAATCGGATGATTCATGACGGAATATCAAACATTGTCCATAAATAGATTACATCCGTATTCTATCATATAGGTCACCGGAAAAGGTCATTATTTCGACATACGTTTTTGTCAAAGAAACAATTACGGTAACATTCCGTTTAATATTTAATATTTTAAATTGCCTTTGCTTCTCTTTTATCCAAATATAGTTATGTGCTATAAAGTGCTATAGAACCAAATAAGCCACAGCATTCTTTACGTTTCATTTGAAATCAATGAAACTGGCTTTAAAAATAATGTTTAAAAACAAATATAATGCACAATAGGGTATTTGGATGGCAGAACACGAGCGTTAAGGGAAAATTCTCTACATGTATAAGAAATAACTAAAAATATACAATTAAATTTGTTTTCGTGATATGAACGTCTTTCATTGTTTATCCTAGATATTTATATTATTACGAGAACCAGCAGTACTCAAAGCTAACTCATCAGTTGGAGTTTTTGAGTATTTACTATGAATAAAAGAAGCGATTTTACGGAAGTAGTACAATCTTCTGTGTGAATCGTTGGAAATGTAATTTGTCCCCACTAAGCGTATGCACCGAACAATCAGTCTTAAGTAATTACTCCCCTATGCAAGAATATGTCAGTATTAATTATTGTTTAGTGAAAACATTTTATGGTCTGCGATGTCAAACTTTCCCCCCTCATTATCTGGGAACGTCTAATATGGTTAGATATATTATTGTTATAATATATATATATATATATATATATATATATATATATATATATATATATATATATATATATATATATATATATATATATATATATATATTCTACATCGGTGATTTTGAACAATAATTAAACTCGTGAGTTATAATTTTTTTTATTTCTTTTGATAATTCTGGATCATGTCAACTATCTGACGCATAGCTATATATATTAATAACTTTGTTGTTTCTAGATTAAACAATATTAACAATAAATTGGGTGTTATATTTTTGCTTCTTGTATTTGTTGATTAATATCGGGAACGATTAATCTTTATCACTAAAAGTAGATATGGCACGCCTTTTCTGAATTTCTGAATAATCTTAGGTGATAGTAGAGGATACTCGTGTGGAGTTCTGTTCCAGACTTCCACGTCTGAGTTCGAATGCCAGTGAAACTTATGTTTTTAGGATGTTGAATTTGACATTTCCATTTCCCCATTTGGATATAACCAGGAAACTAATAATTAAGAACCTAATGCTATTTATTGTCTGAATTCATCACTAACAATCTGAAGCTATTTGCATTAAAGTATTCCACTCCATTTTTAATCTAATATCGTTTATGCAACAAGACCGACAAGGATGACGTGTAACCGAAGTAATAAAACAAAGCTTTTTCAGGAAAGGTTCACACTTTAAGACGCCATAACTTAAATACAACAGTCTTCATTTAAAATACAACAGAACCATGTCATTTGTAACAATTGAATTGGACAACGCATTTATCAGATTTGACCTCATCATAAACCTGATATTTATAATTGTCTAGAATATCCAGTTCACGTTCCCCAAAATGAAATATGTATCGCGTTCTCTGCACATTTAGATTTCTAGTGACCGATTTTTGTTTGTTTTTACTTGATCTGATACTTTGTGTCAACATTTTGACACTTATTTTGGGGGGGTCGGCTTAATGGCCGGTACTTTTTCAAGGTCAAGAAATCCAGTCATCGTGTATTAGCAGTCGTCCAGACACTAGTCTAGATCTAGATGCAAATGGACATCAATCGTTATTTTGATTTAAACTCATGCGGTCATGGAGTGAAAATAGAAGTGAAACAAGTTGATGAAAATTATACATGGCTTTATAATGAAAATCAATATTTATATGTAAAATTATCTTATTTTTGTAATTATGGGTAAATGTTGTTGGACTCCGTAGCGCATTTCACGACTTTCAATTCGAAGTCAGTGTCAGTAACAAGACATCCCGTACCCAAGACATCCCGTACCCAAGTGTGTCGTATCTCATTCGTTTGGCGGCATAGACATTAGGTTGTCCCCATATAGGAGTAATTTAGCCAGTTTCCATGACCCTTGAGGCATTTTCCGAATTGCGAAATATCTAGCAATATGGCGTCCATGTCCAAATATCACATGACGTCAGCGGCATTTCTCGATGTAATGAGTCACCATTGGTGGAAAAAGGGGATTTCCTACGTCTAAAACGAACTTGTTTACGCGTTAGGTATCCTCTGCAAGTTACCGTACCACGCGTGTAAGTCTCCGTGCACCTCGTTTGTATTACCGTGTCCCGTTTTATCACCGTATAACATGTGGTGTGATATTGCTTTGCGTTCCTTAGTATGCCTGACCCATTCCATGTCCATGTAGGTACTTGATGTATATAAGGAAACATTTTAATTGTTAACTTTTTTAATATTTTCATTGTTGAAATATGTTTTGAAATTTTGATTGTTGAAATTATTTCTCTTTCAGATAAAAAATTTAAAATCATTTTAGGTGGTGCTTTTGAGCACCATTCAGCTATATTATATCACCGGGAAATTCGTATCACATGTGATTGCAATTTTAGCATAATAAAGTGTGTGAAATCAAAATAGTTTGTTGTGTACTGTCGTTTTAATGAGGTGTTATATGTTGGTTAAATCAGTTACATATGAATTTTTATGTATTACATGTCTACTGCATATATACTCTGTGACATATCAAAATGAGGAATACACCAGAATAAATGAGGTGAAAAGACTTAAAACAATTTATTATGAAGCAAAAACTAAACAAATATTGAAAACAATTATATAACACTATAATATTAAAATATCCACAATTCTTCGGCAGCATTTTTAGTGAACATGGTGTTTCGCCAGATCCGAAAAAAGTAAAGTCTGTTCGTGATGCGCCGAGACCGACAGACAAGCGACAGGTGAAGTCTATTCTAGGCATGGCGAATTACGTACAAAGATACATACCTGGTCTAGCCTCTCTTGTGAAACCACTTAGAGAGCTCACTCGTAAGAATAGTCTGTTTGAGTGGACCAGTGAGTGTGAAGATGCCTGGTTAAAATTGAAGGACAGTTTGACAAGTGATACTGTCATGTCATATTTCAATCACAAGTTAGAGACCGAGTTAGTGGTCGATGCATCACCACATGGTGTTGGTGCTATTTTAACCCAGATACAACCCACTAAAGATGGCCGTAGAGATGTTCAAATTGTCGCATATGCGTCACGTGCACTGGACGACGTAGAATATCGTTACTCGCAAAAAAGAGCGAGAAGCTCTAGCTGTTCGATGGGGAGTCGAACATTTTCATTTGTATCTGTACGGCATAAAGCATTAGTCAGCATATTCTCAAATGTTGTCGCTAAGCCATCTCCTCGCATTGAACGATGGTGTTTAGGTCTAGAGCAATATACATTTAACACAGTGTACCGACCCGGCGCTGATAATCCAGCTGATTACATGTCGCGTCACGCAGTTGCATCTACAAGTGAGCGTGGCAGGAAGGTCACAGAAGAATATAACAGGACTCCATGCTGCAAAATGTGATCAAATGTCAACAATCTGGGCTATGGCATGAATTTAAAAACTGTGAAGAAATGTCAATATACGGAAAATTGTCCAGTGAACTTAGTATTACAGAGAACGGAATTCTGTTACGAGGAGACCGGATTGTTATTCCTGTGACGATGAGGCGTAAAGTTGTACAAATAGCTCATGAAGGTAATCAGGGATTGGTAAAAAAAAGTCCCCGTTGAGAGCTAAGGTGTGGTTTCCTTACATGGATAAGCTCACCGAAGACATAGTGAACAAGTGTGCTACATGTGCTGTCGTCACTAAAGATGAACGTCTACAACCGTTACAAATGTCACAGCTACCTGATAAAGCTTGGCAGTCTGATTTTTGTGGGCCATATCCTAGCGGAGATTATTGTCTAGTAGTTCTTGACGAATATTCACGATTACCTGTGGTGGAGCTGGTGAGATCCACATCAGCGAGCAGTGTAATCCCAGTATTTGACAAAATATTTGCAACACACGGAATGCCAGAAACATTACAAACTGACAACGGACCGCCATTTCAATGATTTGAAATCCGTAAATTCATGCAATATTGTGGTATACGTCATCGTCGGATTACGCTACTGTGGCCAAGATCTAACGCGCAAGCAGAAAACTTTATGAAACCTTTGAACAAGGCAATTACAAGTGCTACTGTGGAAAGGAAGTCGTGGATACAGGAAATGTACAAATTCCTACGAAATTACCGAGCAACGATACACGTGACAACAGATCGAACACCTGCAGAACTCTTGTTTGGTTCGAACATAAAAGTGCTATTACCCGAACTATTCATTCGAGTTAAAGATAAAGAACTGCGAACTCGAGATGCAGAGCAGAAACAGCAACAAAAACAGTATGCAGATGCCAGAAATTGTGTACGACCGAACATTCCTCTCCATGTTGGGGATACAGTGTTAATGAAACAAACGAAAACGGACAAATTGTGTCCAGCATATAATCCAGCACCAATGTCTGTGGTGCAAGTGAAAGGGAGCATGATAACAGCAAATAGTCCTGTTCTTGGCAGCAAAACAAGAAATTCATCACATTTCAGGAAAGTGACTGACCATGATGTTACACCCGAAACCGAGTCAACAATCGAAAACGGTGATTATTCGCAAGACGTGCCAGAAATAATAACAGTGAACAATGATGAACTTAATCAAGACAGTAGTCATAATTCAAATATGACAGATGTCTCAGCAGGTCGCTCAAAGCGACGCACCAGAATGCCAGCAAGATATACATACTTTATTTCTAAGTGATATATATATATATATATATATATATATATATATATATATATATATACTATAGTTTTATACAACTATATGTGTAAGAATGAAGCTGAATGGAGTGAATGTAATTATGATGTAAAATGAAGTACATTGTTCTGTAAGATTTTATAATTTGTTTTATCAGAGTTAGTTTCATATATATATATATATATATATATATATATATATATATATATATATATATATATATATATATATATATATATATATTAAGTTATATTATCTTCAGGGTAAAATAATATAACTATTGGAAGGTTTATTCAGTGAACATTCTATAAGAATAGTTAATAACTGTGTTCACCCTTATAGGCTTCCTAACTCATTATGCACACATCTAGTAGAATGTACCTTATACAAAATCCTTCCTATTCATATTCAGCATTTCCATGTATCTTGACTCAATTCATTATAAAATACTATCTGATATAAATGTTATTATGTGATACAAAGGTTGATATGGATTGTGGTCATATCCAATCAGCATAACCAAAAATAACCCTCTATGAGGTGTTGTCAGCTTATGTATTATCACCTTATAACCGTTACTCATTTGGGAAAAACATCAATCATCAATATTAATCAACAAATCCTATTTGAGCAAAGCTAAGATGAGTGTAAGTTGTGTAGAAGTGTCGGAATCGGGTACCAAGAGAGATCGATTTGGAGAAATGGTGTGAGAATGCTGTTTTTTGTTTGACTATGGGTACGATGTTGCCGCAGTGGTCAATCGATACCACGGTTTTGTTGATGTGCCCACATATCGACAGACTGAAGTCAGGTTGTATTAAGTTTACAGATGATGATCTTTATGATATCGCAACTGATAATTGACAGGTGCCACTAATATCTGTCAGCCATAGAATATGTTTAATAACAGTCGAGATAAGACATCAAACAATCGATTGGCCACTTATAAGAGCCTGTTTCTATATGACAGTGATACACAAACAGAAGAAACAGAAAAATCAAACGAACCAATATCAAATGTCGCAGATTGGGATGTGAAGCATTTACCGTAAACCACATGGCTAGAAGAAAAGTTCCAGCTCCAGATAACATCCTCATGGATACAATCAAAGATGGAAATAATGTAATCAACAAAAACTTATCCTCAGCATGCATAAAGAGGGGAAAGCTTCCACAACAATGGAAAGAAGCAAATATGATAATCCTACATAAAAGGGAGACAAAAAGATATAAACAACTGTAGACCTATCAGTCTGCTCCATAACATCTACAAACCCTTAGTAAAGTAATGATCAACAGACTGGAAAGTGTAGTAATGCTTAAAGAGCTGGACAAAGCAAGCAGGAAACGTGGACTGAAATGAACATGAGAAAAACAAAGATCATGGTAGGAAGCACGATAACAGCCATATGGCAGTCTATGTAAATGGAATCCAACTTGATCAAGTAGAAGATGATGTTTACCTAAGCCAACGTTTCATTTTAATAGAGAAAAACCAAGACAACGAAATAAGAAGAAGGATCAAAGCACGATGACAGGCATTTGGAAGACACAACACAATTATGAAGGGTACACTAGCATCGTGCTTAAAAAGAAAGGTCTTGAATCAGTGCATCCTTCCGGCAATGACATATGGAGCAGAGACCTGGACTTTAACAATTAAAATGGAAAATAAATTGTCTGCAGCTTAGGTATACGCACACATCTATCAATATGTGGAGGTATGGAACATTTTATTTTAGATTAATGTATGTATAGTTGTATTTGTATTTAGATTTATGGAGGTAGGTCTCGAAGGATGTTTAGATATGTTGATGCTCTGTGCCTGTTGCCTCTTTATATGTACCCTAAAACACATATTATGCCCAACTTTATTAAACGTAGTAGACTAGACCAAAACATACCAATAGCACTGGATTACGTTTATCAATTGAAATTAAAAGGTGCCTTTTTACATGATTCATGTCTATGTGATTGCTAGGAGGTTTTTTTTGCGTTACCTTTTATATGGACACTGTCACTATTTAGTAGCATTATTATTATTAAATGTGTAACCATATTCGTTAATTTTCTTTAAATATCTCAAATATTCAAATTACTGTTTCAATAAGTTGGTGATCTGTCTTAATTATATTCTGTACCGTATATACAATAAATCGATATATATATATATATATATATATATACATATATATATATATATATATATATATATATATATATATATATATGATATTGACTAACATAAATCATCTGATCATTTAGAATTAATATTTTCTAAAACATCTAATACTAGAATGGACAGCTCACATGTTAGAGCTACCTGAAATCATCAATATTTGCTAAGTATAGGTCACATAGCGTTATTCTCATGACAAACATCACGATTTAGATTAGCATTGATGAAATATTAATAGTTAGGTAACGGGTTTCAGGAAAGACCTTTTCGAAAACGTCATTTCTACCAAGTTAAAATACGTTTTGTGTTATTTTTACAAAATATGATAATAACTTAATTTTACTGTTTCTACTATGATAGGAAAAGGTTTTATTTTGGTCTTCGTAAAACAGGATTGTTATCGTAGATGCTATTTATGCTGTTATCCAAGTATAGCGAAACAATAGGAGATATGTACAAAGAAATGACAACAACATGATGATAATGATAATAATTGAATAATATAAACCAGAAATGCCAGTGCTTCCTTCTGTTTTTGTTTTGTTTTTGTTTTAAATATAAAACAATGCAAAATAAGCAAGAACCAACCGAATATATAAAAACGCATAGACACATACGGATAATGACACACACCTAGGGAGATATATCCATTCACGACAATTCGCCAGCCTTCCAGCCCCATGCCCACCCGCCCGCTCACTCGCCCGCCAGCCCGCCCGCACAAACGCACGAACGCACGCACGCACGCAAGCACGTACGCACTTTCCAGGATTCAATTGCGAGAAAATAGTCAGTTTTCTGGAGTGTTCTATCAACACCTTAACAACTACACATACAATGATGAAAGCGAGTATTGGTTAGTCTCGTCACATTGCTTATAGGTGGCGTTCAGTGCATTTGATAACTACGTGTCATTATATCGACTAGAATGTCCATCTAGAAGGTTGTGTCATTTACTGTTCAATGGGAGTTGAATCGCTCATAGGTGTCCATTTATAAAATGGTTACATTTTGTTGATGAAAGGTTTTAAAACAGCTTTAAACAGTTTTTCTTTCATTTTCCCATTCTGCTCTCTTTTGCTCTCTCGGTGTATATAAATCAATCAATCAATCAATCAATCAATCAATCAATCAATCAATCAATCAATCAATCAATCAATCAATCAATCAATCAATCAATCAATCAATCAATCAATCAATCAATCAATCAATCAATCAATCAATCAATCAATCAATCAATCAATCAATCAATCAATCAATCAATCAATCAATCAATCAATCAATCAATCAATCAATCAATCAATCAATCAATCAATCAATCAATCAATCAATCAATCAATCAATCAATCAATCAACAAACAAACAAACAAACAAACCAAACAAACCAAACAAACAAACAAACAAACCAACAAACAAACCAACAAACAAACCAACAAACAAACCAACAAACAAACCAACAAACAAACCAACCAACAAACCAACCAACAAACCAACCAACAAACCAACCAACAAACCAACCAACAAACCAACCAACAAACCAACCAACAAACCAACCAACAAACCAACCAACAAACCAACCAACAAACCAGCCAACAAACCAACAAACAAACCAACAAACAAACCAACAAACAAACCAACAAACAAACCAACAAACAAACAAACAAACCAACAAACAAACCAACAAACAAACCAACAAACAAACCAACCAACAAACCAACAAACAAACCAACCAACAAACCAACCAACAAACCAACCAACAAACAAACAAACAAACAAACAAACCAACCAACAAACCAACAAACAAACAAACCAACCAACAAACCAACAAACCAACAAACAAACAAACCAACAAACAAACCAACCAACAAACAAACCAACAAACCAACAAACAAACAAACAAACAAACAAACAAACAAACAAATCGATCGATCGATCGATCGATCGATCGATTAATAAATACATAAATCAATATATCTATCTATCTATTTATTCATCTATCTATCTATCTATCTAGCTATCTAGATATCTAGCTATATAGCTATCTATATAGCTATGTATCTATCTATATATCTATCTATTTATATCTTCCTATCCAGCACTCTAACTATCTAATCCATCTATCCATCTATCTATCTAGCTATACATGTATCTACTTATCTACTCACCCAACCACAATCTACTTATTTAACCCTCTCTCGCTCACACAAATCCACAATATCCATCTCACTAAATCCTCAACATCTCAGTCCTGACAACACTTATCTAACATAACAGACAGTAACTTGATACACTAGATAACGGCAAATGATCGAGTTGTTACTCTCTAGATCTTAAAGTTCGACCGAGAGTCTTAAGGTTAGCCGAGTTTATTTGTCTTTAAATAGAAAAATAACAGAATTGTTTCTAAGACAAATTGTTTGTTTCAACTTTGGTAACATTACCATGTTGAGGAAGAGAAAATTACTTGATAAGATAAGCATTAACTATATAATACAAGTTAAATAATGTGATTTTATTACGGTTGCAGTAGTTTCTTCTATTAGTTGTCTCGTGTTAGTTTGATACTCCGGTTAACAGGCAGAGGTCACAGTAAGGAGATAATTCGACTTGATATATAGAAGAATTTATGTATTATGATGGATATGAAGGATATGTGGTGTGACTGTATTGCCCATCCTAGACTTCCCACCCTATAATAGACAAAGCTATCGATATGTAAATTACACAAACACTCACATAAACCACATACCCAATTTTCATCTTGACTTCTTTCCTTGATGCTGCACGATATAATTAAATGCTAACCCACTTGGAATTAAGGACACATCATCAAAGAACGCACCCAAAATGCATTATTACCTGCCAAAAATAATTTACACAAAGAACGACATATTTGGTGTCACACCTGATTGATGTAAACGAAATAGTCATCGTCAGCTGATAAATACCGCATACTTGGCAGAAAAAAGGTCATAAGTATTTATCACACAAAAAAAATACTTTCAATAATATTACATCTTTCAGGTAATGACATCAATTTACAGGCACGTGGAGAGATCGATATCGGTCAATGATGTGAGATGTATATTTTTGGTTTGACTTTGGGTCCGATGTTACTCCAATGGGATAATCAATATCACTGTCTCGTTTACGTGGATGTTAACTCGACCAAATGATGCCAGATCAGAAATGGGGTCAATTCCATTTTGTCAATTCCAATTCCATTTCAACTCAATTCCATTTGGTCAATTCCAATTCCACATCAAAATTTTCAATTCCAATTCAATTCTATTGCAAGTTTACCATTTGCAATTCCAATTCCGTTTTTTACAAAACTCTTTTTTTTGCCAATTTCTGGATTAATTTGGTTCCAGTATATTGTTAACACCACATGTAGGTGTTAATGTGGTAAAAATTGCAGAAGCCTAATCACAAGGCACTTTTAGGTAAAGAGATATTTAATGATATCGAATGGTGGATCATAGTCTTGGGTACATCCCCATGTAAACCTGTATTTTGTAATCATCACAGATGTGTTTATATTTAGCTGCCAGAGATTCGTAATCACCCATTGTTTCCAGTAGTAGCCTTGAAACGAATATGTTTGCTTAGTTTCGTCCAGCTGGGGTCAGATCTTGTGTTTACTTTCACAACCCTACTGGGTACTAAACCACTTACATATGGTAGGTTCACATAAAGTATCAAAGGGTTAATAACTACTCGCTACTAATGGTGATTTGAAAAGAAATGTTGTAAATAAAATATGTAATGTGTATAATTTCATAATGTATGCTGGTTAAACATTTTAATGTATAATTGTACATAATGGATGCTGCCTGTATTAATTAAAGAGAGTTGTACACAAAAGTATTGCGTTTTGTTGAATTTATTGCCCATTCTAAACATTAAATGTGGTAATTCCTAATAGTAATATCTCTATATAGATTACAAGTATGCTATGTATTGATGTCACAGTGTTGTGGGCGGAGCCCACTGTATCACAACCATTTTAATTGGTTAAACTTTCATCTATATATAGATAAGGAATCACTTTATTTCCAGTAAATGGGAACACCTCATGTAAGTGTTAGGGTGGTAAAAATGGTAAATTAATTTGTGGATTAAATCTTTGTAGGAAATTTCAATTCCAATTCCAATTCTAAATTTCTCAATTCCAATTAAAAAATTCTCAATTCCAATTCCATGTTTTTAAATAATCAATTCCGATTCCGGAATTGGAATTAGAATTGACCATCAATTCCAATTCCGAAATTTAATTGTGCCAGATAGCCAATCAGTTTGATGATATTGTCTTCATGATGTGAAATATAATAACTGGCAGGTGTCAGTAATCTTTGATACCCTAATAAGTTTGATAATATGATCCTGTTGGTGTGAAATGCGATAATTGGCAGGTGTCAGTAATCTTTGATACCGTAATATGTTATTTAATCTATGTCGATATCAGCCAATCTTGGTGAGATTCGATAATCTAATCTGATACGTAGTGTATAAAAACATAGATTATTGCACTGATGCTAAACAAATGGTAATGGAATCTCATTTGTTTATTGATATAGCAACGATCTTTCAAGTGCCATTAGTCATTAGACATGTGAAAATAAGCGTGGCATTACCCCACTTTCCACTCATGAATATATACAAATCACCATTCAAATGTCGTTCAAAGATACAGAAGTATCATTTATTTGTTATGAACATGTTACATCAGTATGTCGAGCTGCCTAATACCATCTTAAGAACATCCAGTGTTCAAGAACATTCTGGACACAAGAAACACCCTCAACTACAGTCCATGCCTTTGTTGCATATCGTGTAGACAATTGTAACTCCCCGTTATATGGCATATCTGATTATAACATCAATCGCCTTCAATGCATTCAGAATAGTGCATCTCGTATCGTATAGTGAACAAATACCTCAAATAGATTATATATATTGGTTAGAACACTGCGGAATAAATCACTAGGTCCCAGTAGAGGTTTATTCCAGTCTACAATAATTGTGCTCTATCAAAGGGAGATGATGCCATGTGTACGCACTTAATTCCCGTATTAGCGTAAGAAGTGAAGACGATCGGTACAGGTCCACACATTTACCTTAGAAATAATGGAGAAGGTTGCTTAGAATGCTGTAGTACAAATTTCCAGGTCACAGTTCTAAGTGAGTTAAGATAATGGTTTGTTTCTTGGGATATTTCTCCAGATATTCATCATTTGACCGTATGTTTCAAGTGTGATGAACTCCGAAGCTGATCAAATAATTCACTCTCTCACTCACAAATATTGGATATTTTCACAACCCGTGCGGGGTAATCGTCTTCCCACTGACCCACACGTTCTACTTAAATTCCTAACCGAGGAACACAGGCGTCCTTAATAGCCAGCATGTTCATGAACACCCGCTACATGGAGCAGGTTCGAGCTTAATTAATGTCAGTAGGTAATTCAGATATAGTTTAGTTTGAACACTCGTTGCATCTAAGGAAATGGACTTGACAATAAAAATTGATTGTAGTGCTTATTTTATTACGGTTGATAAATGAATGAATTATTAATAGTTCGTGCCATCGCGACAAGGTAATGTGTGTCTTTTCTAAAATAGACAGGTGGATATTTGTATTTCGTTTCTTTAGTCTACATTTCTTTTCTAACACTTTTATTGTTGCACTGACACATTTCTGTAGGTCACAGGTTAGATATATGGAGTCCAATGTCACATAATTCTTTCCTATACGAGACAGTAAGCTCTTAGAGTAGAGTGTTAAACCTCTTTCTTAGAGGTCCCGAGATAAGTCCAGCGTAATCTTTGTTTGAATAGCATGTAATTAATGGTAAATTAGTGGATAATAATAACAATATTATAATAGTAATTTTTATTATTTAGACAAGTGAGCATCGACTCTGATCCATACTCGCATACTAAGTGTTATGTTGTTATTATTATTATTACTCTGAGAACCCAATACATCGACTGAGAATCTTAAGGTCAGAGTAATATATGCATCTTTTAAACGTTTAAATAATATAATTGGATTTAAGATAAATTGTTTCATCCATTGCACATAGCTAATACACGCATACACGCACGCACGCACGCACGCACGCACGCACACACCCGCACACATACACGCACGCACGCACATAAACACGCACACACACACACTCAATAGTAGAACGTATTTTGACAATAACACCTCCCCTTTCTTCGCCATTATAAAGATCAAAATGTCAAGGACAAAGTTCAGAAGCTCATCTTCAGTATAAATCATCTTCGTTCTCATGTTAGATTTGTCTACGTATTAGAGGCTCAGCAGCCCGTCAAAAACCTCGGCTAATTGGAGCTAGTTGGCCTTGCTAATCTATTCCCGAGTATAATGTATGACTATCTTGAAAATGTAACGGTTTTGGCTTATGGCGAGGATGATGATAGAGGTCGGTGTGAGATGGTGATGATGTCTTAAGAGAAGTTAGTAGTAAATGAGTAAACCTTCTTGATAATAGCTAAATAACACTTAAATTTTGTCAACTTGGTGGATAGGGGTATTTCGTCAATGGATACGGTCACATAGCTTCCGTTATTGAACTGTTTGTAGAGACGATTTGATTATTGAATTTATCATTCCAATTATGTTCATCCTGTCAGCCGTATCTCGACGGACAGATGCCACGTTGGTAATACTTTTGTGAATATGGTCTATCTGATATGAGAACTGGCAAATGGCAGAGGGCAATAATCTTTGACACCTTGGGATGAACAAGGGCCAACTATTTATCACCTTTCACAGTGAATGACGCAATCTTTTAGAGGAAGCCACCATGTCAAGTAACATTCATCGAAATAATCACATGATTTCATGTTTCGCCTGCCATAAATCAATATAATGTCACACGTTTGTTACATTTATGGCTCATTTAATGACCACTTGATGAAGCTAATCAGTCAATATATTCATCATTGTGGGTGTGGTTTTTAAGGTGTCGAGACTACTCTAGGTTAGTGGAAGGAAGGTGTTGTACAGAAATAATTATTAGCAGGGAGATTTATGTTTTCTAGTTTGAATATTCTTAACTCTCTCTCTCTCTGTTCCCAAACCTCTCCCGCCTCTCTTCTTATATATATATATATATATATATATATATATCACATATAGCCCGTTGGAAAGATTCTGATATTTAATTTTAAAATCCCCAAATCTGACTACTTGGTTGCCTTAATAAATACATATTAACCGTGAGTATTAAGGTCTATATATTAATGGAATCGAACTTATGACGTTACTAGATAAATAGATATGTAGAAGTGTCAGTTCCAGGTACTGGGAGAGATCCCTTTGGAGAAATGGTGTGATAATGATACTTGATACACCGGAGATCAACACATACCATGATCTTCTTGATGTGAGTCCTATTTCAACAAATTCAACAATCTGACGACTTGAATGTCCAATATCTAATACTTAAGGGTATGGTACTGCGACAATCAAATTAGAACACAATTCTGCTTAAACTTATCACCACTCGCTAGATATCTTAATATAGACGGTGTAGTACTCTACTTCCTATTGATAACTATGTATATATGATGTCAGGTTCGCGTTCTAAACAGTGGACTTTGACTATACAGCTAAATATTATAAGTCGCTAAAGTAACCATAGGAGTTGTCATTTAGAAATAAAGAAACGCTCTACTCTACCTCTTAGTAATTGATAAATGTCATAGGACTTTGGATGACTACATCTGACTACTGAAATTATAGTTATTTAATAAGTATTAATCTTAAATGATACAACCTACTTATCTCTAGAAAATGAACAGAAAGTATTTCGATGTCTGACCTGTCTCCAGAAAGAGCCAGAGTTATAAAAAGTAATATAGCTATATGTCATAAAGAAGATTTACCAGTCACCTTTAAGGTGTCGATTATCAGAAAATTTCGACAAAACATATATCTCAAAAAACTTTGATGTAATTATTCTTCGAACTAAAACAGTTTCAATGCATTTTGGACTAATCGCATCAAACAATTATCAAATTAATGGATAATAGAATTTCATGTTTAACTTACCTGATAACTAATTTCTGATTCTATATAGCGACTACATCAAGACAGTTCGATGACGAGTATTTGACATTGACAAGGTTGTTAGATTATGGGTTTAAGTGTTTTCTTAACTGACGTAGCAGAGTTCATTTGTTATATGTCGGGATTAGTTAGAATCATGACCGATGTTTGTTAAAATGGAACCTTCTAGGTATCTGTCAACAGACTAGGAAAATTAATAATGAATGATTTATGGTCATGAAATCAAATAAATATTGGCCACAAACAAAAGACCTGCCACTTTGAATGGTTTAATTAAATATACAGACTGTGTAGGAGAAACAAGATTGCTATTGTATTCAATATTCATTGTTTTAATGACACCAAAAAGATTATTACTGAAAGATGACTTGACCTAACCTGGACTGGCTTGATAACACTGATTACGTATACACCAACTCTTAGTTCACTCCGATCATCAGAAACCATGCTGGATCTCAAGGGAAAATGCACAGTGTACACGACTCCTTCTCTCCTTTGTTCAAGTAAGAAACTAAGAATATCAGTTCAAGTCCACACATTTATTTAATGCCTGAGAGGGTTGTTAGAGCAGTGCACTACAAACCTTCAGATTAGGGTTCTAAGTGAACCAGGTTATCTCAGTTTGTGAGATGCCGCCCTCTGTCATATGTCCCAGTTTTTATGAGTTCCTAGGTTAAATAAACCATCGACTCTAGCACTCCCAAGTACTGTCTTTCTTAAGAGTCTGCCCCAAATGCCCCTATATATATATTTGTGTGTGTGTCTGTGTGTTCTATAGCATCTGTAGGATGTAGGTTTTATGTGGCAAGCCTTATCAGCAAACCTTGCAGCTTGATTGAAGTATCTATGCCTCCCCATATCCCAGCTAAATGAATAGTGGAAATAGTTGAATATTCTCCTCTAAACGGTGGTGTAAATTAAGTTATTACAGCCGGTCACATTTAATTGGTTCCTATTAAGTTCTTACGTGATAATATTAACGCTCTGATGAACGTAGATTGAGCGTTTGGTTTGATTAAAAAACTATTTCGGTTGATTGTTGATGAACCTCGATTTCTAATCTTATCTGGCGCAGACATTTCTATACCATTGTCTCTTTCATAACGTGATTGTTATATTAAAGTATTATTTGTAAAATGCCAAACCATATTGAATTTGCAGTAAGTAAAGGAAATATTTTAAGGTTCTTAAAACCCACTTATTTATATTCGCCTATTTATAATATATAAACTGGTGTATTTATGCTTAAAATAAGTTTGTGCTATATGGGCGTAGAAAATGTTTTAATTATGTTTTACATCTTAAGTGCATTAAAACAATTTAAGTTGAATAGAGCACTATATAAAATACTATTATTATAATATTATTATTATAACTGATAATGAATCAATGGAGAACTGATATTTCTTCCAGGTAATCATAATATTTAAAGGTGTTTTTTATCTGGTGTATACTGATAGTAGATTTGTTGTACTGAAAGTTGGTTTGAAATTAATTACATATGAACAAATGGATATATTTCTATTTTCATTACGCTATATTGCTAAAAAGTTGTGTCTTAATACACAGATTCTGGTGTCGGATAATACAGGTCTTGGACTAACATAGCACAAATGTAACAAAAACCTGATATTTAAGATTCTCCGTGATGATCTGTTGTTATCTGTTCAACCAAGTTACTATATGTTATGTTAAATAATTTAGTTATTGAGGATTTACCTAGATCTAGGGAAGTCACACATTATTTTCAATAGTATACGCACCACTCAGACAAACATACAGACAGACACACAGTGTCACACAGTGTCACACAGTGTCACACACACACACACACACACACACACACACACACACACACACACACACACACACACACACACACACACACACACACACACACAACCACACAAGCACGCACGCACGCACGCACGCACACACACACGCACGCACGTGTGTTTAACCATAAATGTTTAAATTACTGCCACTAGTCTCTGAGAGAGAGAGAGAGAGAGAGAGAGGAGGGGGAGGGGTAAGAGGAGAAATAGATAGTATCTTCACTTAATCGCTCGTCACTCGGACATCTTTTCTGCTTCTTTGATCGTGATTGAGATCTAAATGTCAAAGCCTATGTTTAGAAGTTCATCTTCAACCTGGCTACTGCTCGAATTGTGGTTCGTACTCATGTCAGATATATTCATGTATGAGTAGCCCAGCAGCCAGCCAACAAGACCAGCGTCTGATATCCTAGGCCCATGTCTGATATACGAGTTTCGTGCAGATGACAGCTGCTGGTGGAATATGATGTCTTAATGAAAAAAGCTAGTAAACAATTGAATTGTTTTCATAATGGTTAAACAACAATTAAATAGTGAACGGGCAGAGTTACCACTGTCTGTCGTGTTGGCGTTTAGAAGAGGGACGATTTAGTCATGGGTATATTAGGTTAGGATTAGGGGCAATCTGGCACGTTCATAAAACGACGATGAATACCTTGTGTATACTAAAATCGCATGAAACCTCTACCTGAGGAGAAATGGCATGAAATCTCAGGGAAGCGAATTGTATGAATAGGAATTACATGGATTATCGGAATAAATATATTTCTGTTGCCACATCGAGAGACATAAAGGCCTGACTATGATTAGGCATAAGATTCTTACAACGGATGCCTATTTATTTAATGCTGGTTCTGGGGACCGTTTTTTAATGGTGATTCGGTGGCACGCAGCTTCGGTGCAAGCTGTATGTTCTCTGGCAATTGTGTCCTCATTGATCTCGTATGCCAAATAAAACGTGTGTACAAATGACATTCACAATCGAACACTATCTCTGATTCTCCTTGTACATTTCTAGAGTAGTCCACAATGTCTAAAATTGAGAACAGACATACAACAACAAATATTTAATCGATAACTGCTGCGTTCCCTATTATATACCATAAGTAATTGGGTAAAATGCTCGATCAGTGTAGAAAACGTATAATAAATATCGGCTGTGACCGTTATTAAATAACAGAAATGCTTTGGATAAGAAGTTATATCTTTAAAATACAGACTGATTGAGTTTTCCATCGGCCTCTTTTGTTGTTATTTTGAAAACACGTTTTCTTTCTGAGCAGAAAACCTATGCTTGTTATAGATTTACAACTTAGGAATTGTATCCTCGACCTTGCTTGTAAAAGTAATGTATAGTTAAAACTATATTGCGAATGTTACGAGGATCACGTATCAGTAAATTGCCATTTTATCAGCACGTGACATCAATCAAATAGTTAGTGGTTTTACAGGTCGCATCCGTAGGTTCTCTGTCTCTCACCAGATGACACACGTGATTTGGGTAAGGCTTATTAACCTATTTTGGGGGGACACTACACATAAACGTTAATGGATTGATATACATGGCATTAACTGATTTTGGCTTGTTTCTTCTTCTTCTGGAACAATCAATCATTTCGCTAATATTTTATCTAAACATCATCATCACATCAACATCATTCAAGACTTGTGAAAAGGAATTGTCTCAAGTGGCTACGAAATGAATTTGGAAAGTTCAATTTCAAGTGGATAGATGATCTGTGCTGAATATTATTATAAATAAACATTTGGGCTGCATCCGTTTATAGCTTCATTAAGACATATCCTCAGCTTACCAGATGAACTTGACACTTAGATGACAGATAATATCAGATGTTGAAACAGAAATGGGGAAATTGGTGAAAGTTAAAGAATGTGATATAATATTTTTATTTTTATTATTGAATAAGTATGTTATTAAATCACGAAGTCATTGCACATTATAGATAAAATTCCTAATTTTAGAATAACGTTGGTTCGAGTAAAAATATTTATTTTTGTTTTTAGAATTGGAAACATATCATCATTTATTAATGGCTAGTGTCCACTTAACGTGAAGTGAACCCTATGACTATTGTTTGTCTGTATCTGTTGTTCTATGATATGACTGATAAATTAACTTCTGCATCATTTCGCAACTTGTTGCTATTTTTTGAAATCTCGAAAGAATCTTTATATTTCGTGCACCTGCAGCCCAGGACATTGCTGTTGGGTGAAAAGATCACCTTTGTCTAAACGTAAATTATGCCTCAACATATTCAGCCAATCTAATGTAGCTGCCACAGAATTGTCCCTCTATAACTCGTACCATAGAGGAAACTAGTTGACTATGATCGTTGATGAAATACGCCCATCCACCAAGTGGACAGTTCGTTCAACTGTTATTTAGCCATTACCGAGGAGCTTCACTTGTTTACTAACATCCTCCGTCAAGACATCACCACCATCTTCCTCCGACTGTTGTTATCCTTGCCATAAGCCAAAGCTAATCCATTAATTTTTTACGAAGGTCATATATCATTTTCGGGACAGGGTTATGAGGGCCAACCGACTCACTCCATCAGACGTAGGTCTTGTTGACGGACTATGAGGCCGTTGTCTACTAATACATAGATACATCTGACTTAAGTACGAAGTCCAACTTCTAAGTTATGTCCTTGACATTATGTCTTCATCATCGTCAAGGGTGCGGAGGTTTTGGGGCAAAAGACTGTCGAATGGGATACACGCACGCACGCACGCACGCACACACGCACGCACACACGCACGCACGCACGCACGCACACACGCACACACGCACGCACGCACGCACTTTCCAGGATTAATTTCCGCGAAAATTGTTATTTATTCTGGACATTAATTCCTTCCACGAACCTGGAGTATTTTATTAATACCTTAACAACTACACATACAATGATGAATCTGTTTATTGGTTAGTTTCCTCACATTTTATTACGGTTGCAGTAGTTTCTTATATTAGTTGTTTCGTGTTAGTTTGATATGTCGGTTAATCGGCAGAGGTCACAGTAAGGAGATAATTCGACTTGATATATAGAAGAATTTATGTATTATGATGGATATGACGGATATGTGGTATGACAGTATTGATCATCCTAGACATTCCATCATATTAGATACTGAACTATCAGTATCTAATTCACACAAACACTCAAATAAACACATAAACATCACATCCACTTTTCATCTCGGCTTCGTTCCCTGATACTAAGCCAATATAATTAACTTCTAACTCACTTCCAGTACAATAAATCTGTTCTCTTTTGGAATTAAGGACACTTCTGCAAAGAACGCGCCAAAATTATATTATTACCTGCCAAACATGCTTAACACAAAGGATGACGTGTATTGTGGTCATATCTGATCAATGTCAACGAAATAGTCATCATCAGCTGACAAATATCACTTACAAGCAGAAAAAAAGCCATCAGTGTTTATCACCCAAAGAATGTTTTAACAATTTTAAACCCTCCTGAGTAATGACGTCATTTACGAGCAAGATTTGTAGATGTAGCAGTTTCCCGTACGGAGAGAGATCGATTTAGGGAAATGATGTGGAATAGGTTGCCGGTTATCTCTTGAACATTTACAACAACAACAACAATAACAATAATAATAATAATAATAATAATAATAATAATAATAATAATAATAATGCAACAACAAAATCAACGGCAATAATAATAATACAAAATAACAATAATAATAATAATAATAATAATAATTATTATTATTATAATAATAATAATAATAGGACGTGTCATAGAACAGTGGACAGGTATAGTAGAGTTTCGGTTAGAACCCAATCACTCATTCCTAGACTGATATTTAAGGTAGTGACCAAGGGATGAGGGTAGGGGTTAGTATGTGGCTATCAGTCGTTCATGAATCATTGATTGATGTTATTGATTTCCCCTGATCGATGATAAAAGGGTTGAATGCAGTGTTTGTTTTATTTCGGTGGTTAATTTAAAGAATTATTAATAATTCGTATAATCGACAAGGTAATGTGTCTCCTTTCCAAAACAGACAAGTGGATATTTGTATTTCGTTTCATTAGTGTATTTTCTTCTTGAACACTTTTATTGCTGCACCGTAGGTCAAAGGTTAGATATACGGAGTCAGATGTCACACAATCTAAATATTTATAACAACCCTTTCTTATACGAGATAGTAAGCTCTTTGAGTGGAGTATTAAACATCTTCTGAGAGGTTCCGAGTTATATCCAACGTAATCTTTGTTTGAATAGCATGTAATTAATAGTAAATTTGTGGATAATAATAACAATATTATAATAGTAATTTTTATTATTTAGACAAGTCTATACTCGTCGTTGAACTAAGCATTAGGATATGTGGCGCAATAATAAGTGCTATGTTATTATTATTATTATTATTATTATTACATTAAGCACCCTAAACATCGACTGAGAGTCTTAGGGTCAGAGTAATGTATTTGTCTTTTTTACGTTTAAATACTAAAAATGGATATAAGACACACACACACGCACGCATGCACACAAGCACGCACACACGTACACACGCACACGTACATACACACAGAGAGACAGATAGACAGACATACAGATAGATAGATAGATAGATAGAGGGAGAGAGAGAGAGGGTGTTCCTTGTAGCAATGTCCTATCTAGGACCTTGTTGTTGGGTGAAAAAGATTACCTTCGTCTAAATAAAACTATACCTGAACATAGCTAGCCAAGCACTTCACTGATCCATACGGAGTTAGCGTACACTGTGTCACGTGGTCAACAAATTGTAATGTTTGTTAACATGCCGAGCGCCTATAAAAGGCCTACCTTTTCACTTAGTTTAGAGACAAAATTTGACGCCAGATTAGTCGGATGTGGATCGATATATATGGTTCATATAGGTAGGATTTATTTAGTTATTCGAACCCAGAACAAAGCTAAGGAAATGCTTTATATACAAGTTTCTTTTGGACCACAGAAAATGACTGTTGAATGTAAACTGTGGTGTCAAACTAGTTATGATATGTTTGTAGCAAGCCACCATTGAACCACACGCACATGTTGTTTATTGCGAGCTGTGGTGTCAAATGGTATGTTTTACGTACTTCCGCTTTTGGTACGTAGCCTGCATGTAGCCGCTTTCCTGTGGGCGTGACATATTTGTCGCGTATGAAAAACGAATTAGCTGGGCCCCACAAACTGATGAGTAGCTCAGACACATGTATAGGTATACGCATATATGTATAGATATGTGGAGGTATGGAACATTTTATATTTAGATTAATGTATTTATAGTTGTATTTAGATATAGATTTATGGAGGTAGGTCTCGAAGGATGTTTAGATATGTTGATGCTCTGAGCCTGTTACCTCTCTATATGTATCGTAAAACACGCACACTCAGACACAAACACAAACTCATGCACACTCACTCACTCACTCACTCACTCACTCACTCACTCACTCACTCACTCACTCACTCACTCACTCACTCACTCACTCACTCACTCACTCACTCACTCACTCACTCACTCACTCACTCACGAAACTCAATACTAGAACGTTTTTTGACGATAACACATCTCCTTTCTTCACCATTATAAAGATCAAACTGTCAAGGACAAAGTTCAGAAGCTCATCTTTAGTATGTATCATCTTCGTTCTCATGTCAGATTTGTCAATGTATCAGAGGCCCAGCAGCCCGTCAAACAATATCGATTATTTGGAGCCGGTAGGCCTTTCTAATCTATCGCCCCCCCCCAGTATGCAGTATGACTATCCCGAAAATGATAGGTTTTGGCTTATGGCGAGGATGATGATAGAGGTCGGTGTGAGATGGTGATGATGTCTTAAGAGATGTTTGTAGTAAATGAGTAAAGCTTCTTGATAATAGCTAAATAACAGTTGAATTTGGTCAACTTGGTGGATAGGGGTATATCGTCAACGGGTACAATCACCTAGCTTCCGTTTTTGAATAGTTTGTAGAGACGATTTGATCATTGAAGTTATCATATAAATTTTGTTCATCCTGCCAGCCACCCGACTACAATATGCACAAACATAATATTAACTAACTAACCCCAAAATTCCCATAAACGAATATGTCATTCCTAATAACCTTTAATCTTGTCTTCATTCCTTCATGCTAGCACTTGTCAAGTTATGGCGTCATTTGAGAGCAGGTTCAATAGAAATATAATGTACCAGGTTCAATCGAAGATCTATTTGGAGCGATCAATACCTCGGTGTTGCTGATGTGCACCGTATCTCGACGGACAGATGCCAGGATGGTAATATGTTTGTAAAGATGGTTTTTCTGATATGAGAACTGGCAAATGGCAGAGGCAATAATCTTTGACACCCTGTGTTGAACAGAAGCCAACCATTTATCACCTTTCACAGTGAATGACGTAATCCTTTAGAGGAAGCCACCAGGTCAAGTAACATTCATCGAAATAGTCAGATGACTTCATATTCAGCCTGCCACGAATCAACATAATGTCACATGTTTGTCACACTGATGGCACATCATTTAATGATCACTTGATGAAGCTAATCAGTCAATATATTCATCATTGTGGGTGTAGCTTTTAAGGTGTCGAGACTACTCTAGGTTAGTGGAAGGAAGGTGTTGTACAGAAAATAATTGTTGGCAGGGAAAAGGATGTTGTTATAACAAGATGGAACTTACCTAAGTCCTTAAGTGTTGATCCATTAATGTATTTGTATTGGTAAAGTAAGATCATCTATAAGTATTAGCTATACTGGTATTAAAATAGTAGATGTATTGTTGCGGTGAATGTTGAATAAGATATGTATTGTTTATATTTTCTATCATAACAAATTGATTGGCCTTTTCTGAGCTTCATTACGCTATAATGTTCCCAGTCTAGCTACAAATGTAATGGAAAATCCAGCTTGTAATGATAAACGTTTAACAAACCTAATTCTTCATTCTACTTCCGGCACAGAAGGTTGCAGTTAGAATATTACAGTGAATATTGCATTTATTCATCTCCAGAAGAAATATGTTACCCCACATTTAATCACAATTCTTGGTATCAAAAAGGCTTTTTATAATAGACCCATCCCTAACTTAATCTAAAGGCATTTTAATATTAATACTATAAGACAAGAAGTCTCCCCCGCCAATTATATGTCTGTATGAGTTAATAATATATTAAGATTTGAATGAATGAATATGTAGAAAACGATGTTGTAATGTATAACCAATAAGTTTATATAAAAATTATTTGATAATACTATAAAATCAGGTTAATATAATGCTTTAATCCATCATCCTGAACATACATTGTTTATTCTAGGTTTCTTTTATACCAAAAAACTAGAACGTTACTCTATATCACTTAAATTAGTAAATATATTTGAATTTTCGTCTCCACCTATTCAATGAATTATATCAACATTTCCTAATATAAAGGACTTTCCAGCTCAGTTAGAAACAAGGTCAACGCAGTTAGGCAATACAAAATCATCATCATCATCATCCTATACAGCCCGTTGTCTCTAGCCGATAACAATAGGTATATCGAGCCGGGATCATTCGCCATAGTAACATGCCTTTCTACCAACTCATTATTCATTTAGTAATTACCTCGAATAATCAGAATAAACGGATATTATGCTGTTGTATCGATGATTTTTAAATATATATATCTATAGAATACACACGTTAGCATGCATGAATGTAAACATGCAGGTACACAATTGCAGGAAACCTATGAAGTTGACATCCGGACAGCATCTGGTCATTTTCCACATTTCTATTCCGAGATAACAATAATTTATCTGGACATTAATTACTTCAATATACCCGGAGTGGCCTAGCGACACCTTAACAACCAGATCTAAAATGATGAATACCTGGCAAGATTTGTTTCCTTACACAACAAATAGTACACAACACACAATTATAATTATGATGAGCGTTAGCAGGCTGAACATAGTCATGTGACTAATTAAATATGTTTGCCTTGACACCAGGTTTTGAGTGATGGACTCCTCTGGATCGTTCAATGTGAATGCAAGATGAATCATTCACCTGCTGTTCACATGTTGTTGATGAACAGTTTATAACAAAAACAAATGTAGTTTTATGTCTTCTTGTTTGAAGATTTTTAAGTTTATATCTCTCTTTCTCCAAACTTCTTCCGCCTCTCTTCTTCTTATATATATATATATATATATATATATATATATATATAGTCTGTTGGAAATATTCTGAAATTTAATTTAAAAATCCCTAAATCTGACTACTTGGTTGTCTTAGTAAATACATATTAACCGTGAGTCTTAAGGTCTATATATTTATGGAATTGAAGTTATGATGTTACTAGATAAATAGATATGTAGAAGTGTCAGTTCCAGATACTTGGTGGGATCCATTTGGAGAAATGGTGTGATAATGATGATTGATACACCGGAGATCAACACATACCATGATCTTCTTGATGCGAGTTCTATTTCAACAAATTGAACAATCTGACGACTTGAATGGCCAATATATAATACTTAAGGGTATAGTATTACGACAATCAAATTAGAACACAATTCTGCTTTAACTTACCACCACTCGCTAGATATCTTAATATAGACGGTGTAGTACTCTACTTCCTATTGATAACTATGTATATATGATGTCAGGTTCGCGTTCTAAACAGTGGACTTTGACTATATAGCTAAAGATGATAAGTAACCATACGAGTTGTCATTTAGAAATAAAGAGGATGTTAGATTATGGGTTTAACTGTTTTATTAACTGACGTAGCAGAGTTCATTTTTTACATGTCTGGATTAGAATCATGACCGATGTTTGTTTAAATGGAACCTTCTAGGTATCTGTCAACAGACTAGGAAATTAATAATGAATGATTTATGGCCATGAAATCAAATAGATATTGGCCACAAACAAAAGACCTGACAATTTGAATGGTTTAATTAAATATATAGACTGTGTAGGAGAAACAAGATTGCTATTGTATACAATATTCATTTTTTTAATGACACCAAAGTGATTATTACTGAAAGATGACTTGACCTAACCTGGACTGGCTTGATAACACTGATTAAGTACACACCAACTCTTAGTTCACTCCGATCATCAGAAACCATGCTGGATCTCAAGGGAAAATGCATAGTGTACACGACTCCTTCTCTCCTTTGTTCAAGTAAGAAACTAAGAATATCAGTTCAAGTCCACACATTTATTTAATGCCTGAGAGGGTTGTTAGAGCAGTGCACTACAAACCTTCAGATTAGGGTTCTAAGTGAACCGGGTTATCTCAGTTTGTGAGATGCAGCCCTTTGCCATATATCCCAGTTTTTATGAGTTCCTAGGTTAAACAAACCACCGACTCGCGCACTCGTAAGTACTGTCTTTCTTAAGAGTCTGCCCCAAATGCCCCAAATTATCAGTCTGTTTAGAAACATCGGCTCAATTAGACTGTTTCGTGTCTGACTAATGTGAGTGATTAAGTAACGTCTGGTCGATGACCTATTTCCAATCGAAACGAGATCGAAACTACTTACACATTCGGGTAACCCTGGGATTCTAGTCGAAACTTTGAGATCTATTGCTCTAGTAAGTAATCTACGAGAGTAGTCGAGTATTGTCGATATATCTTAGGTTGAACCACACTATCAGTTAACACAAATTTTAAACAGTTTTTCCTCTAAATTATTAAAACTTGAACTTATTGGTTTGGTCTCAATAATCAACACAACTCCTTCTGATTGACTACTTTTGCCATTCTATAACTGTTGGTGGAAGTTGATAATATATACATAAAGGTGTTAGTTTATAGTGTTCTAGTGTCAGTATCATCACCATCATAAATTTGTTCTCACATAAACTATATAAAGTTTAATTCCCCCAAATTACTAAATTCTTTGAGCTGTAGTATTAGTCTCGAAATTGGAAAATATATAATACAACCAACAACTATAATAATAATAATAATAATAATAATAATAATAATAATAATATAATAGTTGATTTATGTAATTAAATATGTTTTAGTTTCAGTGTTAGCTGATGGTATTGGAGATAGTAACAGTCTAATCCTGATATAAATCATCATCTTCGAAGAAAGTTCTATTTATTTAGTTGAATCTATGTGAACGAAAATTAAAATCGTAACACCACACTTATTAAGGTACTGAGTTAGTGTACATTCTCTTTGTTATGAACAAACTGTAATGTTTGTTAACACGCTGAGGGTATATATAAGGCTTGCATGTTCACTTAGGTTAGAGAAGAACTTCGACGCCAGACCAGTCGGACGTGTATTGATACATGGTTCATATAGGTAGGATTTATTTAGTTATTCGAACCCAGAATAAAGCTGAGGTCAGCATCTGAGGTGTCGAAATGTTTATATACAGGTTTCTTTTGGACCACAGAAAATTACTGTTGAATGTAAACTGTGGTGTCAAAATAGTTTATGATATGTATGTAGCAAGTCACCATTGAACCACACGCACGTGTTGTTTGTTGCGAGTTGTGGTATCAAATGGTATGTTTTTACGTGCTTCCGTAGACACATGCTTAGGTATACGCACACATCTATCAATATGTGGAGGTATGGAACATTTTATTTTTAGATTAATGTATGTATAGTTGTATTTAGATTTATGGAGGTAGGTTTCGAAGGATGTTTAGATATGTTGATGCTCTGTGCCTTTTGCCTCTTACTGTGTACCCTAAAACACACACACACACACACACACACACACACACACACACACACACTCATATACGTGTGTGTGTGTGTGTGTATGTGTGTGTTTGTATGTCCGTATAACTACGACGCATAGTGCAAAGTGCCTTTAGCCACTGGAGCCCTGGATCAGTTGTAACAGTACATCGACAACACAATTGAAGGTCTCCTTGTCTCTCCGGGGCCCCTAGGCTTAAGGCTAGTCAGCTTTATGGGTAATAAGGCCATGAATATAGCTTCTGTGTTGAATATTAGAAACAGCCTTAAACGTAACATAGGATTTTAATGTGTATGCGCGTGTGTGCGGGTGTGTTCTATAGCATCTGTAGGGTGTAGGTTTTATGTTGGCTATTAGTATCGAGATAATAAGGATAACACTTATACTGGGTATTGCATTACTCTCTCAGTTGTGCCAGGATATAAACACTACATTCAGACATCAGTTTTCAATCACCCTAGTCAATAAATTAGATAACGTGTGGCTGGTAGAGTGTTAGCCACTTAATCAGAAGTGAAGGGTTCGAGACTTATCAGCAAACCTTGCAGCTTGATTGAAGTATCCATGCCTCCCCATATCCCAGCTAAATGAATAGTGGAAATAGTTGAATATTCTCCTCTAAACGGTAGTGTAAATTAAGTTATTACAGCCGGTCACATTTAATTGGTTCCGATTAAGTTCTTACGTGATAATATTAACGCTCTGATGAACGTAGATTGAGCGTTTGGTTTGATTAAAACACTATTTCGGTTGATTGTTGATGAAAATCGATTTCTAATCTTATCTGGCGCAGACATTTCTATACCATTGTCTCTTTCATGACGTGATTGTTATATTAAAGTATTATTTGTAAGATGTCAAACCATATTGAATTTGCAGTAAGTAAAGGAAATATTTTAAGGTTCTTAAAATCCACTTATTTATATTCGCTTATTTATAATATATAAACTGATGTATTTATGGATAAAATATGTATGGGCTTAGAAAATGTTTTAATTATGTTTTGTAACTTCAGATAACCTCGCATGTCAAATATAATGTTTGTGCACATGACATTCACAATCGAACACTATCTCTACTGATTCTCGTTGTACATTTCTAGAGTAGTCCACAATGTCTAAAATGGAGAACAGACATCCAGCAACAAATATCTAATCGAAAGCTGTTGGGTCCCTATTATATACCGTAAGTAAATGGGTAAAAATGCTCGATCAGTGTAGAAAAGGTATATTAAACATCGGCTGTGACCGTTATTAAATAACAGAAATGCTTTGGATAAAAAGTTATATCTTTAAAATACAAACTGATTGAGTTTTCCATCGGCCTGTTTTGTTGCCATTTTGAAAACACGTATTACCTAAATGGTTCGTTACAGGTGTCAGATAGATAACTTAGGAATTGTATACTCGATCTTGCTTGTAAAAGACATTTATTGTTAAAACAATATTACGAATGTTACGAGGACCGCGCATTGGTGAATTGCCATTTTATCAGCACGTGGCATCAATCAAGGAGTTAATAGTTTTACACGTCGCATCCGTAGGTTCTCTGTCTCTCTCCAGATGACACACGTGATTTGGGTAAGGCTTATTAACCTATTTTGGGGGGACACTACACATGAACGTTAATGGATTGATATAAATGGCATTAACTGATTTTGGTTTATTTTTTCTTCTTCTGGAACAATCCAGCATTTTGCTAATATTGTATCTAAACATCATCATCATCATTCAAGACTTGTGAAAAGGAATTATCTCAAGTGGCTACGAAATGAATTTGGAAAGTTCAATTTTAAGTGGATAGATGATCTGTGCTGAATATTATCATAAATAAACATTTGGGCTGTATCCGTTTATAGCTTCATTAAGACATATCCTCAGCTTACCAGATGAACTTGACACTTAGATGACAGATAATATCAAATGTTGAAACAGAATTGGGGAAATTGGTGAAAGTTAAAGAACGTGATATAACATTTTTATTTTTATTATTGAATAAGTATGTTATTAAATCACGAAGTCATTGCACATTATATCTAAAATTCCTAATTTTAGAATAACGTTGGTTCGAGTAAAAATATTTATTTTTGTTTTTAGAATTTGAAGCATATCATCATTTATTAATGGCTAATGTCCACTTAACGTGAAGTGAACCCTATGACTATTGTTTGTCTGTATCTGTTGTTCTATGATATGACTGATAAATTAACTTCTGCATCATTTCGCAACTTGTTGCTATTGTTTGAAATTTCTAGAGAATCCTTATATTTCGTGCACCTGCCATACAGCTTAAAACAGTCGAAAATATAAACTTGATAGCGCAGTGCCTAGAATGAATCAGTGAGTGAGTAAAATTGTGAAGGATTAGGTTAGTGAGTGAGTGAGTAAGCCAGGTTAAACTATACATGAATGTTGAAAGAAATATTTAAGTGGTCAACTTCTATTGTCTCCAACCATATCCAGGAGGAATATTGTTACCTCAGTCTAAATGTAGAAGCACAAGGGTATAAGCATCCTGGCATTTAATCTTTTAATAACACCGTTAACGCGATATATGATGTTTGTTTATCCACAAACACTGTTAATAGGCTGATTTAATCAGATGTTTAAGGCCTCTCCACGATTTGATATATATTAATAAAGTCGGTTGATTACAAAACATGTTTGAGATGTTAGATTTCGTCAAGCATTACTCATTATTTACATCATAATTTGTCAAGACGACCAATCATCTAATATGACTCCGATATAAAGGGTTTGTCAGAGTTAATATTCCAATATTTCTCCTGTATACATGTGTTCTTATTTGTTTTTATTCGAGTAATCTGTTCCCTAAAACCGTCAAATTGTAATCCGAATGTTGGTCTTATTGTTTGAATTCTACTGGATGTTAACAATGATCCGTTTGACACCATTAACAATAAAACATCAACTTCTAACGCACATCTTTACGGATCACCTTAAGGCTGTTGTGGTATGGCAACGCGACTAGATTTTGGCGTAACAGTACACTTCAGCAAATCTTGGCCAATATTACTTTGATACACTGTAACCAATATTCCATTTTAAAGTGTACCGAGTGAACATTACTAATGACTTTATTGAAGACACGATATCTTTAAGTAACACAATGTTATATAAAACAGAATTTGTTCATTATCCCTCAGTAAAATGACCTTCACACAAAGAAAAAAGGTCCTGATATACAAACAGCTATCTGGGGTAACTGAATATACTATTTGAAGATATCTGTCACTAGCTTTACCTTGAATTTAAACGCCTAGTTTGATGTTTTTAAATTTTTCCCATCCCAAAATTGTTCATGGATTTAAACCGAAAAAAAACAAGCAGCCTGGAAAGCCCTTAATAACCTAAAGACCTTTGTGGGGATTGTAAACAGTAATTAAATCTTTTGGGTTTTGGAATATTATAATTCAACCTCAAATTTAAAAACCCCGGTCGATGAATTCAGATATGCCAAGTGAGTTTAACCAATTGGTGATAATGGGGAACATACCAACTTCCAACGTCGCTTATTTAAAATTTAAAGATAGGATATAAACCCTTTCTTATCCAAGTGTACCCGTGACATTAAAAATTGATGCGTCTTCAAATTTATAAACAATATCGGGCTTCCCAATTTTGATTTTTACGGAAAGAAACTGTTTTAAAATTTTAAAATATTAAAAAAGAAAACGTGTAGCCATTTTCATTTTGTTATTTAGCTTTAACCCCCCTCAAATTTTCACTTTGATTTGTCTTGTTAGAGATAACTTCGTTAATACTCTATAGTTTTTTATCTCCAGGACAAAGCCATCGTTAATAATTCCATTATATAGGAATGACGTATCTAAATAACATAAAACATATATAGTTTATTAAAGGTCGGTGAAATAGTTTGAACTAAACGTCCTCAGCTTGACTGTATTTACATTATCGCATCCCACAAACATATATTACACTGGAATTTAACTCTGTAATAAAATACACCACCGACTGCCTACGTGAGCGCCTCTAATATGACCTAAGACCTTTGTGCGATGGAAGATGATAATTGATTAATATTTTACGGCCATTTTTGTGTTCATGGTAGGCTGAATTGGCAGAGTGACCTCCAATGGTAATAAACCGAAGTCAAAGATGAAACACCCTTCAGATATGCCCAAGTCGAGATTCGAACTCAAGTGGTGGTGATCTGTGGTCCAACGCGCTACCAACTTGACCACGGAGGCGTCGCTATATACTATAATTTAAGATAACAAAAACTTTACATTCCAGTACCATAGCGATATCCCAAAGTTCTAATTAACAATATGATGCGTCTTCTTTAAACTTATCGAACACAAACAGCTTCCCAATGTCGATCAATTTAGCTGTGTAAGAAACTGTTTTAAAATATATAATAATAAAACAAAAAAAGTTTGCCATTTCTCATTTCTCCCGCCATTAATACTTAGCTTTAGACCAATTCCCTCTAATCAACTTTTAAATATTCAGCCAATAATTCCCAAACACCGAGTTTGTAAAGTATAAAGTAAAAAATGAATGGATCATTGCGCAGATACACCCAGGGAGATTAAGTTGTGCTGGTTTCGATTATAAAAGAAAATTTCCAAAAATAAGAGGAATATATTAATTGTCTGAACTAAATAAAGTCATACAGATTTTCTAATAATTTTAAAATGTTACTTTTCTTTTTTTAAATAAAATTTTAAAATAAAAATAAAAGAATAAGCTATAATATTTCTTTCGGAGATAATCTTGGATAACAATCGAGAAGAAATATGAAGAATAAAGTTGAAACTGAAGTAAGAGATGAAGTCTAAAGAACAAGGTGTGACAGATGTAAACAATGTATTAGTGCTGAGTGTACTTATAACAATGGCATTATTAAGGACAACAGGAACAACAAAACATTAGGAAAACTAAGATCATATCATTCTTAAGAGAGTTAATATAATATAGGTATTAATTTAGATGTATTGTTGTGGATGAGAGTAAAATCTAACACTCCTACTATGTGTAATATAATGCACGCTGATGGCAATCCTGTACGTATTCTACATAATATCCAGTCTACTCTGATGGTAACCTTTCACTCTTGTTTCTTGTAATTTAGTGTAGAATAAAGGTACTTCAGTCTTGCTACATACAATCTAACGTAAAGTGAAGATAGCAAACATTTCTGGTATGTGTAATAAAGTGTACTCTGTTAGCTCGTCATTCTAAATATATTTGTATACTGATGATAACCCTTAAATCATACTACACCTAATTCCATTGTCCATTAGATTTCGCTAGTTTATCTCCACGTTTCTGCATATTTGCTAAACCGAAATTTGTACCAAAATCTGGCAGTATGTGAACACATATCCGTGAATCAGATTTGTACCGAACTTATACTTTGGGATAACGAGGGATATGTTATATCATTAACTCGGTAACTGAAGTGGGTTAGCTTATTATACGCCGAATAAAAGTGCTGATATCGATATATAACACCTATTTATTACTAGTCGTTAACTCCATTACACCCGCTACGTACCCATGAAATGATGACATCACACACACAAAACTTATGTTTTGTTTTTATCACAAACATCTTTCTCATATGTCGCTCCAGATATATTTACATAAAGAGATGAAAGTCTGACCAGCGATGGGTGAGGACATTTGAGAAAGTTGCAATTGTAGAGGAATTCAGTATTTGTATAAAATTCCATGTACAGAATCCAGCATACCTATCTTAGCATGAAAGGTTGCTTCTGTATGAGTTTTGATTCTCTATGCCAATTTATAACCCTATGCTGGAAGGAAAAAACACACATAAACACACACAGACACACACGCCCCATACCTCCCGACACACGCACACATGCACACATACGCACAGACACGTACTCATATATATATATATATATATATATATATATATATATATATATACACAGAGAGAGAGAGAGAGAGAGAGAGAGAGAGAGAGAGAGAGAGAGAGAGAGAGAGAGTTCCTTCTATCGATGTCCAGCCCAGGACATTGCTGTTGGGTGAAACGATCACCTTTGTCTAAACGTAAATTATGCCTCAACATATTCAGCCAATCTAATGTAGCTGCCACAGAATTGTCCCTCTATAACTCGTACCATAGAGGAAACTAGTTGACTATGATCGTTGATGAAATACCCACATCCACCAAGTGGACAGTTCGTTCAACTGTTATTTAGCCATTACCAAGGAGCTTCTTTTGTTTACTAACATCCCCCGTCAAGACATCACCACCATCTTCCTCCGACTGTTGTTATCCTTGCCATAAGCCAAAGCTAATCCTCTAATGTTTTACGAAGGTCATATATCATTTTCGGGACAGGGTTATGAGAGCCAACCGACTCACTCCATCAGACGTAGGTCTTGTTGACGGACTATGAGGCCGTTGTCTACTAATACAATCGTCAAGGGTGCGGAGGTTTTGGGGTCGAATAGGATACACGCACGCACGCACGCACGCACACACGCACACACTTTCCAGGATTAATTTCCGCGAAAATTGTTATTTATTCTGAATATTAATTCCTTCCACGAACCTGGAGTGTTTTATTAATACCTTAACAACTACACATACAATAAACATCTGTTTATTGGTTAGTATCCTCACATTGCAAATAGGTGGCTAACCTTATATATGAGTACTACGTGCCGTTGTGTCGAATATAATGTCTTTTGTATGACAATTGCTTGGAGTCTGAACAGAGCCACCTGACTAATTGAATGCATTTGTGTTGACAGCTGTTGAGTGGTGGCTCCCTCTAGAGAGTGGTTTAACTTATTGAGAGTATGAGTTGAATCACTCATTGGTGTTCATTTATAAAATGTTCATATTTTGTTGATGATCAGTTTTAAAACACGAACAAGTGAAGTTTTACTTCAAGTTTTCCCATTCTGTTTCATCTATCTATCTATCTATCTATATATCTATCTATCTATCTATCTATCTATCTATCTATCTATCTATCTATCTATTATATATATTTACTTACCTACTCACCCACACACAATCTAATTATTGAACCCTCTCTCACTCACACAGAGCATCCGTCTCACTGCCATGACTCATAATACCAATTTATGAAAGTTCTAAATCTGAATAAATCCCCAACATCTCAGTTCTGACAACAATTATCTAACATAACAGACAGTAACTTGATACACTAGACAACGACAAATGATGGAGTTGTTACTCTCTAGATCTTAAAGTTCGACCGAGAGTCTTAAGGTTAGCCGAGTTTATTTGTCTTTAAATAGAAAAATAACAGAATTGTTTCTAAGACAAATTGTTTGTTTCAACTTTGGTAACATTACCATGTTGAGGAAGAGAAAATTACTTGATAAGATAAGCATTAACTATATAATACAAGTTAAATAATGTGATTTTATTACGGTTGGGTAGTTTCTTCTATTAGTACTTGACTTGATATATAGAAGAATTTATGTATTATGATGGATATGAAGGATATGTGGTATGACAGTATTGATCATCCTAGACATTCCATCATATTAGATACTGAACTATCAGTATCTAATTTACACAAACACTCAAATAAACACATAAACATCACATCCACTTTTCATCTCGGCTTCGTTCCCTGATACCAAGCCAATATAATTAACTTCTAACTCACTTCCAGTACAATAAATCTGTTCTCTTTTGGAATTAAGGACACTTCTGCAAAGAATGCGCCAAAATTATATTATTACCTGCCAAACATGCTTAACACAAAGGATGACGTGTATTGTGGTCATACCTGATCAGTGTCAACGAAATAGTCATCATCAGCTGATAAATATCACTTACAAGCAGAAAAAGAATATTTTAACAATTTTAAACCCTCCTGAGTAATGACGTCATTTACGAGCAAGATTTGTAGATGTAGCAGTTTCCCGTACGGTGAGAGAGATCGATTTATGGAAATGATGTGGAATAGGTTGCAGGTTATCTCTTGAAAATTTACAATTTTAATTTTGTGGTATCATTGTACAGCGCCTTTGAATTGTTTCTGCTAATAAGAACACTTTATTAAATATACGTTATTATTATTATTATTATTATTATTATTATTTTTAGTAGTAGTAGTAGTAGTAGTAGTAGTAATAATAATAATAGTAGTAGTGGTTAACTGATTAGAAGAACCAGTCGGTAAAGTAACTGAGTAAGTTGACATTCAAAAATGTGAAACATTCCACGGCATTTCTTAAACACTGATAATTAATATCGAATTTTGGATGAGTATACATAATTTCGAATGAAGCATTATTTTTGCGGTCAATGAACTCGCTACACAAACAATAGACTTTGTTCAATATTTAATTCAAATGCTTATAAATATTTTACTTTAGTGACGCAACCAATAGGACTGCCGTTAACGAATAATATGGATTTAAGTTTTTTAACTCAAGCTTTTAAACAATATTTACAAATGAGATGGAATTTAATCTCTATCCGTCATCTTTATTATTTCTGTCATCAGAAGATGTTAACAAATAATGAACTATAATCCCAAAGTAATCCCGTGAAATAATTAGGTGTCAGATCTATTAATTAGGTGTGAATATTCTAATCTAATAAGTTATCGAAGTCGCTAGATGCGTACCTAGCGATGATATATTATTATATAATTTGAGTTAATTTACCATAAATTTACTTTCATGTGTAACATTCTTCATATCGTATGTTTATTGTCTCCCGTTAGAAGTCGATATATCAAGACAATATACCGTTTGATGATAGAGGGATCTGTTATAGCGAGTATTTGATATCAACTAGTTTGTTAAATCGTGCGGTTCAGATTTATTCTGGCTATGACTAATTACATTATTAAATGACGTCATCCAAATACCTATTTGTGTATCGGGATTAGAATCAAAGATGATGCTCGTTAAAATGGAACTTTCTAGGTATCTGTTACTGCGCTGGAAAATGAAAAAGCCAACCTATTAAACAAATGTTGGCCATAAACAATAGATTTGCCACTTTGAACATTGTAAATACATTTGGTCGGTATGGAAGAATCAATATTTTATCCAGTATTTACCGCCTGGCCTGACCTAGGCCTATAAGTGCGATCCCATGTGGTGACACACACGCGCACTAGCTCCCAGCACAATATTACTGATTATCTACACACCGAGTCTCAGTGCAGGTTTATTCTGGGGGACGATAACTGGGCTGGATCACGGGGAAACAGTGCCATGTGTACGCACTCACTTAATTCACTTGTTAAAGTAAGAAGTGGAGACGATCAATACAAGTCCACACATTTATCTTACAAATAATGGAGAGGGTTGCTTAGAACATTCAAGTACGCATCTCCGGGTTATAGTTGTAAATAATTTAAGATGACGTTTGTTTGCGGGATTCTTCTCCAGAGTTTCATCCTTTGACCGTATGTATCAAGTGTGATGAACTCCGAGGCTGATCAAATCACTCACCCTCTCACTCACAAATGTATTTTTTCTTCACAGCCACTGCGAGGGTAGCCCCTCCTCACTGACCCGTACCTTTTAAATCTATACCCAACAAGGAGCCATGGTGGCTTTAGCCAGCATCTTCATGAACATCCGCCACATGGAGCTGGTTCGAAATTGACTAATATCAGTCAGTAGGTAATTCAGATATATTTTAGTCTGACCACTCGTCGCATCTAAAGAAATGGGCTTGACAATCAAAATAACCTATGTATGCGCCTATAACTTGGATTCGAACGCATATTTCGTGATCTACAGTACAGGGCTAGGTAAGCTATGCTACGGGCACATCCTTGTCTGATAAATGTATCTTGGGTTGAAACACGACATTAATCAATACAAGCACAAAAGGGGATTTCATCTAAATTATTAAACGGGAATTAATGGATATAATATTCTGATTCCATTACACTTCAGTTGAGTGCTTACTGTCATTTTAACATGGTTCACTGAATTCGAGATCAGCGGATCCAGACGCGATCACTGTAGTGGTATTTAGAAACATGCTCACTGAATATCGGTGTTCTATGGCTGTTTGATATATGCGAAATTCTGAACATCTCTGCGTTGCCATTCATACTAACAATTGGGACAGGATTCTGGATACCAACATGAGGATGTCATTAGATAAATAGTATTGAGCTGATCGTGATCCGAATTGATGACTCAATTTATTACTTTGACATCTAGTCACAAACAAAGATCCAGAATATTGACAACTATTTTGTATCTAGCTATAAAAGATCACAAGAGGTAATTAATATCTAAAGATGATACATACAATTTCTAATATTAGTTTCATGATCGTCATTAAGTTGTTATCACCTTTCTAAGGTTATCACGTTTGACCTTTTATTATTGTATTATTTCAGTCATACACTGTCCTTAACTCCCTTGAACCTTATTTATCACATTGAAGCCACAGTCACATAATCCATGTTAATTCATCTTATCGTTCAGGTACTCATTATGGCCGAGACAACAATCAGATTCGAACCAATAACTTATCCTATTTTACAAACATCGTTCTAATACTTAGCCATCTACCATGTTGACCTGAAACTATTCTAACTTTGACATTCATCAGTCAAAATATTTTGTTTGTCCTAAGTCTGAATCTATAGGGTCGTAAACACCAACAGACGGATTATCTGCTGACAACATAATCTGATAAAACGTAGGCCATTTTATGACAAGACGATAAGGTCAAGGCGACTGGAAGTACTATCTGCAAGAAACATCAAAATTAACATGTAGTTTAATTATGCTATAAATAACATCACCCCCTCTCCGGGACGGTATTAATATTAGGGTAACAACGGTTATCGTAATAAAAATGATAATAACAAAACTAATGCAATGGCAAAAATAATAATAAAAATAATAATAATAATAATGAATATCAGGATGAGTCATAGGATAGTGGACAGGTAGAACAGAGTTTCTGTTTTAACCCATGGACTCACTCCTAGACTGATATTTAAGGTAGTATCAGTGATTCATGATTGATTGATTGATGTTATTGATGGTCTCATAAATGCCAATTAAGGGCTTGATTGTAGTGTTTATTTGATTTCGGTGGATAAATGATTGAATTATTAATAATTCGCGCCATCGGCAAAGTAATGCGTCTCCTTTCTAAAACAGACAGATGGATAATTGTATTTCGCTTCATTAATCTATATTTCTTTTCCAATACTTTTATTGCTGGAATGATAAATTCTGGTAGGTCAAAGGTTAGATATATGGGATCAAATGCCACGTTATTTGAAGATTTATAACAGATCTTTCTCATATTAAAGAGTAGGCTCTTTAACTAGAGTATTAGTCATGTTGTGAGAGGTGCTGGGATAAAATCAGTGTAAACTTTGTTTGAATGGCATGTAATTAAAGAAACAGTCAAGTGTGATGGCGGTGATGCCTGTTTGTGTAAGAGTATAGACTTAAGAGGTCAATATAGGAATACATATTTTAGAATTTCCATATTTTACTATTATTTACCAAAATCAACAGGAAAGAAAATCCGAAATAAAAGTGTCTTTGTAGAGATATTTGACTGCGATTCACAGCTTATCTGAGAGCTAATGTGGAGGTACCATTGTTTTTTTTGTGTCCGATTAGTGCATTTGGTAGTGCCTTTTGCTGGAAACATCCAGTTCTTGAATCCCTATGTTATCTTTATCTGTGGTAACTTCCAAGAAGTCTTGCGCTGTGAACTTCCAGGTTAGAGTCCTGAATGTGCGTTAAGATTGTTTCTTTAGTGAGCCATCTTTCGGCATTATATCCGAATTGTGTCCCGCACTGATGCTAGAAAAATAGCTCACTCACTCACTCACTCACTCACTCACTCACTCACTCACTCACTCACTCACTCACTCACTCACTCACTCACTCACTCACTCACTCACTCACTCACTCACTCACTCACTCACTCACTCACTCACTCACTCACTCACTCACTCACTCACTCACTCACTCACTCACTCACTCACTCACTCACTCACTCACTCACTCACTCACTCACTCACTCACTCACTCACTCACTCACTCACTCACTCACTCACTCACTCACTCACTCACTCACTCACTCACTCACTCACTCACTCACTCACTCACTCACTCACTCACTCACTCACTCACTCACTCACTCACTCACTCACTCACTCACTCACTCACTCACTCACTCACTCACTCACTCACTCACTCAGGGGTTATTTTGGACCAATGTAGTAACATGTATGAAGTTCATACATATTAATACATTGGTCAAAAATAACTCCTTGATACTTTAAACATATCACATCAGTATGCTTATCTGCCTACTACCATCTTAAGAACATCCACTGTTTAAAAGCATTCTTGACACAAGAAACACTTGTAACTCTAGTCCATGCCTTTGTTACATCTCGTATATATGACATATCTGAATACAAAACGAATCGTCTTCAGCCAATTCAGAATAGTGCAGCTTGCAAATTGACAAATACTCTAAAATATGATCATATCAACCCAATTACTAAAAACCTAAATTGCCTACCTGTTAGACCCCTTATCCATTTCAAGATTTTATTATTAACTTATAAATCTATTAATGATATGGCACCTGAATATCTGTGTGAACTGGTATCCCTTAGAAAGTCACCCCGAAAACTTTGGTCATCCAGTCAGATACTATTGCAGGTGCCTGTGTCTTTGCTCAAGTCATATGGTGATTGTTTTTTATGTTGCAGCCCTCACTTTGTGGAATAAATTACCGGCAGATATTAGAAATGGGTCGTCACTTAAACATTTTAAATCCTCTTTAAAAATACACCCGTTCAATGTTGTGGCTTAGTAAACATATTCTACTGTATTTCACGTCCAGTTATCAATGGTGTGGGATAACAGAGGTTTCGGACTAGCATATCACAACTGTAACAACAAACACTAACGACATAGAATAAGATAGTTTAGGATACTTACATTTGATAATAACTGCGCCAAGTAATAATATTCAACAGCAGATTTATTGACAATTGGTTAGAATTTAGTTATATCATCGTAACATCAATGAATTGAATTGAAAGCTCTAAATGAATCGTCTTTTTAGCTATATATATATATATATATTATATATTTATATATATATATATATATATATATATATATATAGTGTAGAAGGTTTCGAGAGGCATAATACAGTTGTGGTTTTTCTCCATATTATGTGCCCAAATGAACAATTCAAAGGTTTATATTATTTTTATGTTGTATTATGCAAGAGGTGTGTCTTACAAGACAGTCTCTACTGCATATGACGTCCACTTATCACTGGTGTAGGATAACCCAGATTTCGAACTAGCATAGCACAACTGTAACAAGAAACTATCAGTATCGATATAAGATGATATTCCAATCTTATCCAGCAAATTTATCTTCTCCAAAATCTGTTGCAATGGATGAAAGAAATAAGTTGTCTTCAATCCAATTCTATTATTTAAACGTTTAAAAGACAAATATAGAAATATATTTAAGACACTCAGTCGATGTTTAGGGTTCTCAGAGTATAGATCAGAATAGATTCTCACTTGTCGTTTTCTAGTGTAATAAATTATAGTGAGTTATGTTAGACAATGATACAAGAATGAGATATTGAGGATTAAGTCAGATTTAGACGCCTAACAAATTATTCTCAAGAGCTTTTATAGCGACGTGGAAGTGTTCGCATGTGTGTGTACACACACACACACACATATATATATATATATATATATATATATATATATATAGAGAGAGAGACGAGAGAGAGAGAGAGAGAGCGAGAGAGAGAGAGAGAGAGAGAGATAAGCAGATAGATATATGGATAAAGAGGTGATTACATATTGCCTTGTTCAATGCTTGCTTGTTTGTTTGCTTGATTGATTGATTGGTTGTCTCATTGATTGATTGAGATAACTCAAAGTTTAAAACTAGAAGAAGAAAAGTGGCATTTACTGTCGTTATGAAATCAAACGTTTCGTAAAACAAACCGTTACCAACCGATACAATTACAGAAGTTAACTTATCATCAACGTTCACAGTCGACAACACAGCCCTCCAGAGGCAGCCACCATTCAACTGTCTGTCAAGGGAATTAATTTATTTATTAAAGTAGCCTGGTAGAAACTCTCAGCACTGACTAGAGACCTGTTTTGGTTGGTACAATGTCACATGGTAATCATATAGACGGTACGCTATTTAGTGCCCACTTGAATAAGCTAATCAGTCAACATATTCATCATTGTCAATCTGGCTGCTAAGGCGTTGAAAGACCTTTTTAGGTACGTGGAAAGAATTAATGTCCAGAAAAATGATTGTTATCTTGGAATAAAATGATGAAAAATACCAGATAGTGTCAGGATGTCAACTTAGAGTAAATCCTGAGGTGGCAGGTATTGAATATAATTTAGATGAGAATGAGAAGTTGTATCAATAACGATGATAACACTGGTGATGCTGCTGCTGCACCTGCTGAAGGTGATGACTATGATGATGATGCTGATGATAATAATAATAATAATAATAATAAAACAGATTCTGACTAAATGTTCTCAAGCCGTGGGAAAGATAATTATTACCACAGAATTGAACATAAATGAATAACATTTAACAAAAATTATATCTCATTGCGCATTTGTGCTAAATACGGAACATTGCTATGGCATAATGAGAATCCACCAATTGTCTACAAATGTTTAATATACTCTTAGGTTTAATTGGTTCCAGGTGATGGTATTATGAATGTATGTTCTAGTCGTTATATGAATGCTATGCCTACCTTTGTCGGATATAGTCCATGTGCTGCCAAGAATGATGGTGGGAGATTAGTACTGTACATGTCCATAAATCAGATAGCAAAGTATGACGTCCTTTATTCTAACTGAATTAATGGATCCTTAGACCTATTAACTCGAAATAGAAATGAAATAAATACAATTGAATATGCTTTTATGATGACTGACCTGGAGATCGTGATCCCAAGATCCAAAATAATCCATCTCATTATAAGATGTAATTAAATTTACTGCTATATTTGCTGTTATAATAGTTTGTTTTGTTGTTATTTTGTTGTTATTATTCTTATCATTGCTGTTATTTCTGTTGCTTCTATTTGTTGTTGACGGAGATGGGCGTATTTATTCTGAATATAAACAAATTGGATTAGCTATAGATTCAAATTTTTGTGTGTCGGTTTTATAATGACAAATTATGTTTGCTAAATGGGTTTCATTCCAAACTGGTACCTTCTAATTATGTGTGACTGGAATAGAAAACTGATAATAAATGCCTTATATTCATGGATAAAACATTAAATCAAAACATGAATACAAACAATATGTGTTAACTTGCGGCCCCTGAAATACGCCTTTTTGTGAACACCGCCTACCTATTCTATGCACGAGTCTGATTAATGAAACATTCCAATTTAGTTGTTGTATCTTGGGCTAAGTTTAAACGTCAATCAACGGAAACACAAAACAGTTATTCCACAAAAGTATTAACATTTGATGATATGGTTTCATGACTTCATTACAGCTCATTTGACTTCTATTTACCCTTTTTATTATGCTTCACTGAACTCTCCATAACCGGATCCTGACACTGCCGTTGTAGTGGTTTATGTTACAAGACTTCCACAGAGTGATTTACGCCGACTAGTTATTTTAGCTTGACGCACATGAAGTCCGAGATATTTTCCCATTCACGATAACATTAAAAATTAAAAGATCTAAGTATGGCATCAGATTTATAACATCCAACACAATGTGACTCTAAGTTATGACTCCATTGTATGCATTTACCATTTTCTGGTACAGATCCAGACTATTTATCAGTTTTATCTGATATTAATCCAGAATATTGTCTATCACCCTCTCTTTAGCAAAAGGTGACAACTGATTAGTTTTGTTTAATGATGATACTTCTAACTGTCGTTTACTCTCTTTCAAAAGGTAAAATTTTAAATTATAAAAATATTTTAAATGAAAAAAGATTTTTAAATTTTTTAAAATATTTAACTGGTTTGTTTTATATTTTTTATGTTGAACAAGAGTTGTCAGGATCGAGAGGTTGAGGATTTAGACAAATATGGGGACTAATGTTTGTAGCGGCCTGGATATGCGTAAATGTGTCTGTGCATGTAGGTGTGTGTGTGTGTGTGTGTGTGTGTGTGCCGAGTGTGTGTGTGTATGTGTGTGTGTACCTATGCGTATGCAAATTACTCACATTATGCTGTCAACATGCAACATGTAAGATGGCACTTAACAAAGGCCATCAGTACAAATACATAGATTTATCTTTATAATGATGGTTCCGTTAGAATCTCGGGACGAGATTTCTGCTACCTCAAAATATCGTCCTTATCTAACCCACAGGATTGAGTTGATTTATCGGTGTCTGTGTAAACATGTGTCTGGGCATGTGCACGTGAAGCTTTGTATACATTCGCGATGGAAATCTTTCTAAAATCCTCACGCTTATAACTCTAACAATTACCCATTAAGCATAAATAAAAAAACTAACTAAAATATTGAAATGAAAACCTCCACCAATAAGTTCTCGTGGAAAACTCGACTAATGCTTCGATAAAAAAAGATTAAATTATGTAAATATACTAAAACACTAAAATAACGTTACATATTCTGGTAACATTAGACATTCTATGTAACCTGATAACGACTTAGATACAGTTCAAAATAAAAAACTAACAAAACCCTGAAGTTACATCTTAGCTACTAAGTATCTGTAAAATGCAACAACCCTTATTGTTGTCAATGCACACCTGTCTTTTTTTTTGGTACCCTTTCCTACTTTAAAAAAACCAGACTTGCAAATACACAAACGGCGTTTTATTAAGCTGACTATAATTATTAGCTATGATTGTTGGGAGCCAATGGGAAGACAGCTTCGGCTACATTGGTCCCCCAATTTCTTTATATGTTATATACTTGTAAAATTGCATTATGTATACGTTATTTGATATTGAAATTGGAAATAAATACTACTACTACTACTACCCGGTTTTTAAAACTTTTTACAATTTTTGAAAAAAATTATACCCTTATTTTATAGCTAAAATTCAGAAAGAAAATACTTATTCGACAATACCAAACGTAATTCTCCCAGGAAGACCAATATTGTCTGACTATAATATTTAACCTACAAAGTATCATCTTTCATAGTTCTTCCATAGCTTATTCCTATAGATCATCCTTCTGATATATAAAACACGCAAATTAAACGTCTTGAATTCGCCTGATAATTGCCTGCTTATAACATTAGAACGTATTTACACAACATAGGGGTTACACGCAACGAGGAATATAATGGGATACTATCCCATATATCAATCAATCATAGAACGTTTGAAATTATCCTAGAAGAGTAATGACTATATGTTTAATGATGAATATTAGATAGAAAGGCACCGTTCTGTAAGTTTCTAATTATTTCAATACACATGAACCACCGATTAAATGTAAATATTATTTGACTTCATTTAAAGATCCTAAAAACAAACAAAAAACTTACTAATATATTTTTATTTTTAAAGCTACTAATAGTCATCTAATGCTACAGAAACATTCTTTTCATTCCAATTATACTTTGGAAAGTGTATTGAAATTCCAAATCATGCGAGTTTTCAGAATATGTTCTAACCAGAAAGATGTTGATCAACATCGAATATTCTTGTTTGAGTTTTTCTAATAAGGAAATTAACTTAAAAATGGCTATGTTGCAACAATTAACAGTTATTGAGGTTCAAAAGTTGATATAGTATTGGCTGCACAAAGTATAATGGAAGATGTAGATTACTATGCTTCAAACATCATTAATACTTATTAGTGCTTCTTTAGCAATAAACAATATGTAGGTGAAAGTAGTTCATTTCTTCCCATAAGAGCCAATGGCCGCCGATTTGTAATTGAAAGCAAATATCTACGTTCTTCTTTATTACAGATAAGGGCTGCTCTTTTCCAAATGATATTCGTCCATCTCTCATTGATTATATTTTGGTCCCGAAAAAAACAACAACAGATCTACAGCACAAGTTTTGTTTGACAGGATCGAATTAATACATTAAAACGAGAATAATCAAATCTTCGAGGATGGTAAATAAACATTTAAAATATTTAAACCAAAATTTATATTTATAACAATATCCATATAATTTCAACTGGTTACACTAAACATAAAAGCCTCTCGTGTTTTTAATGGTATATACTATGCAGATTCAAACAAATACTTCAAAATCAATAGGATGTCTCCTGAAGCTCTGAATAAAATATAAATATTTTCAACCCACCGTTACTTTGCAATTTAGATTTTATAATATTAATTATCACATGGGTAACTGCGACTAAGTAATTTCGCGAATAATTTAGGTTTATTTTCTTATTATTCGCAACGCAATTTCAATTTGTATAACCATATTAATTCCATTGTCATCGACTTGTTTTCTAATACTGGGTTACGTAATTTCACAAGCATACCAAATATATTAAATATCACAACTCCTTTGTTTAAAAGTTTCAAAAGTGTAAGTGTATGATATTCTAGAGGAAATTGTGTGTGTATACTTCAAGCAATCCAGTAACGTTAGACATTCTATGGAACCTGATGAAGACTTGAATAAGTCTAAATATGTCGCTGCTATTGAGTTGAGTTGTATTATATCACTGCTATCATTATTGATGAAAGTTTATTTCGATTTATGCTTATATTATTTAAATATAATGTTTGTTCATATTATATCTTCCTCACCTAAGCTTTATGTTATTTAATTCAAGAGGTTGACCAATTCTTGGTTAGAGTCTATCGAATAAAGCTGTTTTGTGTCGGTTAAAGTGGATTGTATACAATTTATTTCATGCAATTTCATGTTATTTGGACCACAGCTTACTATTACTGGCGTGGGCATATTTGAAGGGTGTTTCATCTTTGACTTCACTTCATTACCTTTGGAGGTCGCTCGCCCTATTTAGCCTACCATGTGCCCAAAAGTGGACGTAAAACATCAATCATCATCACATTACGAAGATTATTGGAAATATTGAAATTGGTAATGTGAGAACATAATATACGGATAACCGACTATGTGGAGTTTAACTATATCCACTTTCTTAAAAAAGTGACCGCCAAATACCAACAGCCAATGGCACCTGACTTACATAAATAACATTCCATATTCATATCTAGCTTTCATCCAGGTTCCATTTATTAATGCTACGTTAATTGAATTAAATTATAACCAACTTTCGGTACATTCAATCTGCTGTCAGATCGAATTAAGGAACCTTCAGCAGCGAACACTCATAAATGTTATTACCTGAAACATAAGATGACATGGCGTGTATTAACACTCAATAAATAGCAACAAACTAACCCATTATATGCAGTTCTTCGCTCATTCTTCATCCGGTTACAAAGAATAATTGTCCAAGGGAAACGAAAAACACCCAGTCATCAATACTAATCCACAAATATTATTTTAACAATTTTAACTTTTTAAGCTTTTTAAATGATGACGTCACTTGATAGCAAGATGTGTCGAGAAATGGTCTGAGAAAATTAAATTGTGTTCGATTTTGAGTATAGTGTTGCCTCATTCGAGGATTTACATCACAGTTTTGTCCATGTTTGCTTGATCTCATCAAACCGAGGCTACACTCGTAATAATTGTCTAGAAGATGATCCCCATGATATGAAGACTGGCGTTGGCTGGTGTCAATAAACATCAACTAATAAATAACGAATTAACCCATTTGAATTGTCAGATTCTGGTGAGATTGATATATTAACGCCATTTGTTTATAACATACACTGATTTTATATACTGATTAGTCACACTGACAACAGACACATTTTAAAGTTATATAAAATGCACCAACTAATAAAAGTCAGATATAGTATTTGCGTTTGTATGTATGCATGTATCGGACATTGGATCACTTCAATTCCGAAATTGGAATTGATGGTCAATTCCAATTTCAATTCAGAAATTGGAATTGGATTTGATTATTTAAAAAAAGTTGGAACTGGAATTGAGAAATTTTGAATTGGTAATTGAGTACACATAAATTAGACATGATTGGAGCATATCTTATATGCTATTTCACGCCGATGATAAACACCAAATGGAATGATGCAAATTGGGTATTTTATAACTTTTCTGTTGAACCTTTTTTCTTTTTTATCAGGGCCGTGTAATACAGCTGGTTGGCTAGACATGGTTTGTCTTTTTCAAAAAGCAAACAGAAGAAAACTCACCATTACTTGATCACGTTTTCTTTCCAGCTTTCAGATATCATGGATGGCCGAGAAGCTGAAATGGGACTTGTCTTTGCAGTGAAATAAATTAAAAATAACCTTCATGAACCCAATATGTTTGTGCACCCAGAAGGCAACTATTTAAAACAAATTCATTCTGTCATTTTATGTCGTTTCTGAGAAGGCTGGGACAGCAAAATGGCAGTTGTGCATTCTATACCAAAAACAAACCCAGGAAGAGAGCGTGTTTGTCCTCTTGCGAATCCAGTCGTCAGTCGTGGAGAGTGGGCGTACCCAGAAATAATTAACATTGTAAGTCAGTTCAGAGCAATTGGTGGTGCGCCCCATCCCGACGTAGAACGTCCAGATGAGGAATCTTTATACGCGAATCGCACAGGATATTGCAGATAAAACAATGAACAGCGTCGATATAGTCTCTCCTACTAATTACGTCAGCAGATTTTCACAGTAGTAGCACTGGATAACGTGGATCACAATCCTACATTGCGCACTGCAAAGTCATCCTTCCACTGAACTGAGATTTCAATTTTTCAGTTTCCTTCATCACAGAAGCCTGGGTTGGACTTGGAATGTCTACGAATCAACTCACAGAAAACAGAAGCAGGCATCAGTGCACCCATCCTGCCACTTTCATATACCTTTGTCCCACATGTAGGCCGAACTCGTATCACTCAACCTCTGGCAAAGATGTGCAGTCAGTGGGAACCAATTCACTCAACGAGGAGAAACAACAAGAATAGCCATGAATCACGCTATATATGGATTCTGATACAGAAAGAGGCACTCCAGTGATTTAGTCTTCATTCCATGCTTCTGGATCAAATGCTGTTGGACAACCGGAAAAGGGCATTGAAGCCCTCTTGCCTCTTTTCCATGAGAAAGTAGCTACTCTAGAAATGATTCGACTTGGATTGTAATTGGTGAAAAGGATAGCTGAACACTTGGTAGTGTTGGTAGTGGACCAACTACTGTATGACCTCGAAAACAAATGCAGTGGTCTTTCCCTGAACTATTCGGGGAAGACAAGTTTGTGGTGATGCTAAGTGGACTCCACGTTGAAATGGCTTTGTTGAACACCATGGGAGATATTCTGCCTGGGTCTGGATGGCCTGAAGTTCTGAACGACGGTGAGCTAGTGAAGACACAAGCAGCTACAACAGGTTTTCTGAAAGCATCCGCTCCAATGAGAACAAATGTTCCCATCAAGTTACTGTTGTTGTACTTCACAACCTTCTGAAGCGAGCCTATGAGGACAGTGGAACCGATAGGACCTTGAGGATTGGGCCATGGTAGCTTATCAAGAGAGCCCAGCGTTCAAATTCTGGCTACTCATATACAAGTACCAAAAAATCATATTCATGTTTTTCCGGCACATCGGGAACTGAAGTTCGAACACATGG
>JAODUP010001467.1:0-50087 GCA_025642065.1 Paralvinella palmiformis | reverse complement strand
ATTCGTAGACGCAAAAACAGACTACTTAATTCTACTATCTAGTCTGATAGCATCCAGGATGTTAAATGTCTGTAGACTAAATAAATTATCTCCTCCAACTATCTCACTAAGTGGTGATTAAATAACGGCGCATGTTTAATGCAGAAGGAACTAATTCATCTCTAGATGTAAATTACTGTACTATTTTTTTCGTTCTGAATGTATTTTTATCCAAAGGAGAACATGCTTATCACTGATGGATTGCTAATGTTAGAAGTCACAGAATATGACCGAACTGTTTAATACACCCACGCGCGCGCACACACAAGCACGCCAGCAAGCATACACACACATCCACACGCACGCACACACTCAACGCTCGCACACATTAACGAATTCACTCAAGCCTACACGAACACACACAACGACACACGCACACCCACGCCTGCGCTCGCACGCACTCACACTCACACCAACAAACCTCATACAGATAAACGGACACCCCCCCCCACACACACACACATACATACACACATATGCAAACACTCACACACACACACACACCAACACACACACACGCTGTAGCTGCTTTCCCGTGGGCGTGACATATTTGTCGCGTACGAAAAGTGAATTAGCTGGTTCAACAGGCTGATGAGTAGACCAGACACATGCTTAGGTATACGCATACATATATCAATATGTGGAGGTATGTAACATTTTATTTTTAGATTAATGTATGTATAATTGTATTTGTATTTAGATTTATGGAGGAAGGTCTCGAAGGATATTTAGATATGTTGATGCTCTGTGCCTGTTGCCTCTTTATATGTACCCTAAGACACACACAAACCAACACACACACAAACTCACACACAAACACACACACTGGTGACTGGTGAGACATTACACATGTCTCAACAAGAAAAGTCGCCACTCTAGATTCAGTCCCCTGAAGAAACGTCCAGAGTTTGAATTCACTGTTCGAGAATCTCTGTGCCTGTCCCTTATTATATACAGCTAAAACACACACACACACACTCACACACTCACACACTCACACACACACACACACACACACACACACACACACACACACACACACAATACACACACATAATATATATATATATATATATATATATATATATATAACACAAACAATTAGTCACACACTCAGACATACACACACACACACACACACACACACCCATACATACATACAAACGCACATACATTGAGAAAAATTAAGATAAACAGTTTTAATAGTAGTCGCTTCATGACGCCTGCCCGTTGTAAAAACTGATCTTTGAAGACAATGACAATTGGGTTATATGGTTTATATAGTATTGCTTTGAAGAAAGATACAGCAATTAAAAAATAGCTATAAATAGGGCTGCTTAGATAATTAATCGAAACATTCTCACTACTGCCGTGATCTGACTTGGGTGTTCTACCCCCAAACTCCACGGCTGTAGGTGATTCGCTTTTTGTTTTTGCTTGGCGGCTTAGGGACTGGTGAGACATTACACATGTCTCAGCAAGAAAAGTCGCCACTCTGGATTCAGTCCCCTGAAGAAACGTCCAGAGTTTGAATTCACGGTTCGAGATTCTCTGTGCCTGTGCCTTATTATACACAGCTAAAACTCACACACACATCGAGAAAAATCTCCTTTAGGCAGCATGTCATAATTAAATGTGGAATTAATTATATTTTCCTCTTCATATAATGATAACACCTTCGTAATAGGTATATTAAATTAATTTATTGACCTTAGAACGATTTAGAACGAAGACATATCATAAAACCGTTTCCGCCAGCCTTCAAACAATAATTTTCGGCTAATACAAATTATAGTTGATAAAGTACAGCCCGTTAGTCCGAATTCTATAAATTCTAAAAACCACAAAACTCCCAAGAAATAAGTTAGTTATCAGAGGTGCTGTAATATGTTACTGTGAAAGCCATTAGCCAAGAAACATGACAAATCAAGGCAATTGTATAATTCAGATGTTTTTGTTTAAAGATGACTACTACAATCATCATTCTCAACAATATGTTGGTACATCTTCTTGCGGTGCATCAAAATGTAAAAAATAAGGAATAAAATTGAAAAATGACAAATTAAAACGATGAAAATGTTTTTCCTAAAAAGTTCAAGATAATAAACACAACTATTACGTTGGTTACCTTTTTGACCCTGTCAATAAGAGGTGAATATAGGGAAACGATGTAAGTGCCTTTTAATATCAATTCGTAAGTTGAAATTGATAACTTTTTAATTACAACTTGTTCGGTTCAGATTAGAGACCAGAGAAAATCCAGTATTTGATGATTCATGTTTTATGCCAAATAAAATTAATATTTGTGTTTAACCTTCCCATAGACGTTTGTAATTACTTACTATTTAACATATCTTATTATAACATCATTCACTGCAAAGAAGTAAGAATAATACAAAATCTACATTTAAGAGAATTGTTTACATCATTCACATGTATCAACTCTAATACCCATAAATATATGTTACAAGGTCATCCCAAGAATTCCCAACTTATTTGCTATTGCCAGTTCAACGTCACAACCTGCATGTCCAAGGTAAGAAAAGTATAGAAATTGTTACATGCAATTAGCATATTACACAAATGTTACGTATATGTTTTTATCGTCATCAACCTCCTGCTCCTAGTTTTAATCACCATCATAATCAGCATCACCATGATACTAATCCTCGTCATCAATATCATTATTTATCAACCTATAACTATGTCAGTCAATTGGCGTCCACTTTATAAAAAAACGACATATATTGCAATGATAAAGTTAATTGATAATAATGTACATATATGCATGGTAAAATATCGATTATTTTAAATGTATTAATTATTTTCAGTTATCATATTCAAAATTCAGTGGGCGATATTAACTTACGCTTATGTTGACACCAATAGTACCAATAAAACGTTCGGGTGATCTATCTTATAACTAAAGTCTGAATGTTGTTGCTTAATATAACGGTAGTAAAATAATTCTTAGAGTCAACATCCTTATTTACATAATCCCTTAAAAATTAAGAAAACTTTTGAATCCTCACATTGTCTTTCTTGGGTGATAAAGAGAAATACCCAACAATACATTCCTTTAAGCGTCTGGATACAAAATCCCGTTTGACGTTATGACGCGTCTGGTCACGAACGAGATTCGAACACAAAAGACTTATCTTGACATTGTATATTATAAAATCTGAACGCTACTATTTAAACATTCTTAGTTGATGATTGCTATTTATATTCCCTATATCAGATGAGTTATTAGACGAAATTTCAAGACATAATAGTTGTTCTTGGTTCTTCATTTAAGTCTACAAAATGAAAAGTTTATTTTTTACTGGCAAGACATGTTGATAACCAGTAGGTATTTGTACTCAACTAAAAGTATAATCACTAAATTGGATCGTTTTCTATTTCAGGAAACTCATGTGATTTATCTCACCCTCTGCTTTCTTTCACATTATTTATCGAATACTGTAGACAACGAATGAAATGAAGTGTTGATGCTCAGGTAAAAGTGGACATCAGATGGAATTAATGGCATGGCTAATCTCCTATAAAAACTGACCTCGGGCTGTAAACATTTCATAACATGTGCCCGTCTAATACATATTCTTTGCTTATGAGACAATGGATCCAACCTCCTCTTTTGCAACCTTCAGATTAATGTGTGTGTGTGTGTGTGTGTATGTGCGTGTGTGTGGAGGGGGGTGTCTGTGTGTGTATGTATGTGTGTGTGGGGGGGTCTACTAGGAAGTGACACACACAACTTATGGTAAATCTGTGGAACAAATAGTAATTCGTATAGATTCGTATAATATTTGCCAGTTTAAACGCTTTTCTCTTTATAGACCAAATAGTCGTTTTTCATCATCCCATACGAAAGTAATTCTTTACGTTATAACAGAAAGCTAGAGTGGTGAAATATTATCCATATCTCAACTTGACAATTTATTTACATTCACGATTCTCGAATGATTGTGCAGGTTTGTTATCAGATAAAGCCGGAGCGTAGCCTATCAGTATCAGGCTTTGAGGTTCATGTTTTATTTTGTAAACCATTTCAAGCTGTAAGTGTATTAGTGACGAGTGAGTCATACTTTTTACTAGGTGTGTATACTTTGGAATTATTTGACGATCCAACACATATCACAAAGCATATTATGCTACTGTACCAATGGTATAGTTCAAGCGTGGGGAGAATGTACCTGCTTTAAGCAAACATTTAATCTAGAACTGGTTGTTCCGTTCACTATTTGCGTCTTTGGATGGACGATGTTTAGATGCTTGGACTGGGAGTATGGCATTTAGAAACTTTTAATATATAACCCGCTCCTAAAATATTATACAGTTTCGGATATTGGACGAATATATTCAGATCACTTCATGTGTGTTATGTGAGAACTTTGATTATATATAATTCACTTCAGTAGCCTTTGGGAATAGATTCATCTTTCACAATTTCAGTTATGTCCAGCCTAAGGAATGACAGTCGTGGCTAGTGTTAGTCTATTTGTCATAAATAGTAATATATATATATATATATATATATATATATATATATATATATATATATATATATATATATATATATATATAATAATAATAATAAGTCAATAAAATTTGATCGATATGATTGACTATCAATTATATTATAGAAATAAGAATAATATGAAGTTGTATTTAATCGGAGCAGTTCGGATATTTCTTCTGTATAGGCATGAGAGTAGTTACATGGATTTTGGAATTCAGATTTGTTTTATCACATTCAAGCCAATTTCATTATTTGAGTGTTTCTTAATAAATAATTGCAGCGGTTAGTGCCCTTTTAAACATAAACATATCACTTTAATCAGACTGTCAAGTCCTCTTCTGAGCATTCCTTTGTTGACAAATATATATATAATATGCCCCCTTTCAATGTAATAAGAAATTGGGAAATTATCAACCACCCCCCTTTGAAATCATATGCTGCCGTTGGGTTTTAGGTGAAAGGTGAAGACTAACATTAGAGTGTATATCTACTGTTTGTTGTCTTTTTTTTAAAGATATAGCTCCTGATAAAATCACTTAATTAACTGATCTAGTGAGTAATTACAATAGTTCTCAATGTATGGTAATATTATAAATTGCTGGAAAACCTTTTAAAAGAAATACTTACAAACTTTAAACTATGTTGATAAAAATGGTTCAAAGGATTAGCACATCGTATATAAATACCGTTCAAGTATACGCAAGAAGTGTCTTGGACAATTTCAATCTTGTGCCAGCTTTTCCTTAGAATTAAAACGCGCAATTGGTTTAATTAATATTTATGTGAGCAAATGTCATTTCCAATGAACAACAACATTTTACGATTTAACTTATCAACAATGTAGGTAATATATATTAAACATCATTCAGCAGTAAGGGCTAGCAAGAGATAAGTCTTCATGTTGCAGCTAAAGTTAGCGGTTTGGTTCGTTGGTTTGTGTGTTTTCAAATATATCAATTAGTAAAGAATCTGTTCGATCAGATATTGTGTTTTAATTATTATTAAGAAAAAAACAATGAAATGAGGTTATAATAGTTTTATATGCTTTGAGGTTAATAATGTATCAGATAATACATAGATTCTAAGACAGTCTGAAATATACTGCTCAAAACATCGCCCAGGGAAACTCATTCAACCTGATGTTAGATATCTACCTCAGTAAGACAGTTTGGTATAGTGACAAAACACGGTCAAATATTTATTTGATTATCTTGTCTATATATCTTACCATTTCATGACAAGAGCATTGTAACACCGTGTGTCACTTACTGGCTTTGCCTTTCGGCTTACGAGCCAACGAGTTATTTACCATGACACATACAGCACCAGATGTGTTCTGGAGTCAGTAAGTTCGGTAGAACAGAACCAATTCTAGGATATAATGCCAATAGGTGTTCCATTGGTGTTTATCATGAGCCATAAGATTATAGCCTTATAGCTTTACGCTTAACAGACGTACCATTAATTTCAACTCAGCAGCAATTTCAACTATTAATAAAAATGTTTGGTTATTTAATAAAGTAAATTAACCATTGCCAGTCATGTCATCATATGTAATATAGCATAGATTACATGGACACATACATATACACGCATACACATATTGCTTGTATTATGCTTGTACTAAATGGTGCTGTTTTACGGCCACTTTTGTGCACATGGTAGGCTAAATGGGCCGAATGCCTGTACTAAGAATGTTTTAGCGATTAATCTGGCCAACAAGATCACGTCTCTAACTAAAAATCATCAGCAAATTATGAGACAGTTTTCTTTCAGAATCAGGTAAATGGCAAAGTAAGAAATATTACAAAAGTTAATACTTTAAGCTTTGAATTGTTGATCATTTCATGTATAGTGATGGGAAACAAAAATTATTGGTAGATTAAAGGCATATCTCGGACGCCGAAACGTTAATACTGCGCTGATACCAATCTAGAGAAAGATAACCAAGGAGAGCTATCACAGGAATATTTCAAGAAAATAATGATTCACTCAGTCAATCACTAAATCACTCACTGAATGGCCGACTGACTGACGTATTAATTGACTAATAAATTTACTAATAAAGTGTATCATTCACTCACACACACTCATGTAAATAAATAAATAATGACATATATATATATATATATATATATATATATGTGTGTGTGTGTGTGTGTGTGTGTGTATGTGTGTGTGTGTGTGTGTGGGTGTATCACTAAACAATTCGCCATAAATTATGAATAAAGTATTTAATATTATTTGTATGGTAACAGTTTCATATAGCTAATTAAGGATGTACGCCACATTGTTGTTTTCTTTACGAAGAAAGCCGATTATTTAATATACGCTAATACATGTATCGTTGCCTTAAAAGCAGAACCTGAGACGTAATACATTTCCTCCGAAAATTATTAATCATATATGGTATATAACCTGTGCCTAACATATTATATCAATAGCTATTTCTGCTCTCTAAGAATGTTTATAATGAAATATTGGGAACTGATATAACATGAGACACATCATTATTTACGTAGATGTCTTATTAGAGAACTGCTTTAACCTGTATATGTAGTATCACATATATACCTGTATTTGTGTGTGTATATATATATATATGTATGTGTGTATGTGTGTATGTATATATGTGTGTATGTATATATGTGTGTATGTATATATGTGTGTATGTATATATATATGTGTGTGTGTATGTGTGTGTGTGTGTGTGTGTGTGTGTGTGTTTGTGTGTGTGTGTGTGTGTGTGTGTGTGTGTGTGTGTGTGTGTGTGTGTGTGTGTGTGTGTGTGTGTAAAATGCTGATATACTAAGTTGTACGAATCAGTCGAACAAATAAAATGTATCTATTGGACACATGTATTATATCCTGATTTGTCTTTCTCGTTAACCTTTGTGTAATTAAGATGGAATGGTTACTTTTATTTACCATAAGAATACTTAAGTTATCGTTATCTTCATCACCATGATAGTTTCTAGATGCGCATTCGCACATTTATCTATTTTGGTTACCTTTTGTTTCTCATTCTAGCTGTATAATAAACAAAACAAAAGTAATGAAAGAGAAATAATGTTTTGTTTGTTGAATAAGACATGTCATAACACTGGAAAGAACGATTGGTAATATAACTAATCAATGCAATTTTACAGCATTTTACACATCCTGTCAATATTATCAATAAATGCCATACAATATTTCGCTAAATACTATATGGCATAGAAGCATAGTAAATCACTTTAATAGTAATTGTACTTCTAATACAATTTATGTTTTATGGTTGGATCATGTTTTATTACGGCAACGAACTGCGGAATATGACTTCCTACTGCAGTCTATTACACCTAAAAATAAGGGTTCTGATATAACATCTAAGTTGGTGATGTGAAGGTCTGACAAGGAACATGTTCCATAATAACAACTGAAATTGGATAATAAAACACAGACTATATTAAATATTTTGAATGTGTATAAAGAAACGATTCCTTCTTAATTCTGTTTATTGTCAAATCAATGACGTCTTAGTGAGGTTTTTTCTGAAAACATATAATTCATATAAGGTGATAACATGTTTGCCATATATACACCAAAGACAGGCATCCCGTATAAATAAAACCCACTCAGTAAATGTTATGACCAATGATCTTCTTTATGTTCCGGCATATAAGTTTGGCGAAAGATTGAGAAAGGCGCAAACGTCTTCAGGATCATTCTGGACGCAGAACTCCAGAAAAACATACCTAACTGGCTAAGTTCGCTTTCTATATTTGTATTTAATCAAGACAAAGCAAACCTATTCTGGCGGTGAAGTATATCAAGTTCTATATTTAATTAATCCCCTAGACTCAACACTATTTACGCAATAATTACTATCACCAAGACATCTATCCTATAATATAAAAGAATATGTATGCAACATATATATATATATATATATATATATATATATATATATATATACATATTCTATTGGACCAGACTAATCATTTACTGGTTTCGTTATGTATATCATACTGTTTCACTTACCTTATTTGTTTCTTTTTCTTGAAGTTATAAACTTTCTTTCTAACCATCATATGTGAATACCGACGATGCCCAAATGAAGAACGGTTTACGTTGATCTAATATCAAACAGTAAATTGATGTTTTAGTCAAAATGTTCGTTTCCAGGAATATAACGGATTTGGTTAACAACCGCATCCTGTCAGTTTTACAAATGAAAGAAATTTGTTTTAATCCTTAATGTCTTTGAAAAACAAACACATAGGAAAGTCTCAACTGATGCTGATAGAAAAGATTTCGACTAAAATGCCCTTTATATGGATCGAAATCATTCATATCACGCCCAGTTGCGTCGGTATTCTTTGTACTAGTATATATTTCTACAGAGATTATGACATGCACACATAAAATACATATTATAAACAAACATGCATAATTATGCATATGTACATTTTCCTGTACATCCATACTTACGTGCATAGACTACCATCATAACCGGCCACACACGATCAATACGCTGCTGATTGTTTTAATAGTAATTAAAACAGATGACCTCCTTATATGTCTAACTATTTTCCATGTTTCACTAATCAACCTTCGAGACAACCACTTATTTGTGTTCTTGAAATGAAATATATTAGCATTCAAGGCCATATTTAATTACGTTAGAGAATCATGTTACTATTTACTAAGACGCTATTGTTTCATGATAATGCCTAATCATAGTCCAGTCCTGAACTAATCTCACTCAATAAAATATCACTTACCATTTATCAATCCTACAAGAATTTTCTGTTTCGAATACAAACAATTCAGAAAAATTTAAATACACCCTAAATCGGATAGTATTTATACTATGAATCCTTATACTAAAATCAGGGTGTTTACTATTACTACATGTACTATTACTACAACTATTACTACTATTAGTACCACTACTAATACTACTTCTACTCCTACCACCACTTCTACTGATATTACTATTATATTATTATTATTATTATTATTATTATTATTATTATTATTATTATTATTATTATTATTATTATTACTGCTACTACTACTACTACTGGTACTACTACTTGTTCGGTGTTCGGGTGTTCTAATGGCTCACTATCTATTAGTATCACTACAATATAGACGTTGCACGTCTGAATTTCAGTCATACATGGATATCTGGAATAGGCTCACACTACGAATATATGTTCCAGATATCAACTGCACCGAACTTAAACAGCTCAGCTCAACTTAATTGTTGCAAGCTTTATTCAAGGTTATAACAAAGTACACAACAATGAACCTTTAACTCAAATATATATTAATTCAACCAGAGACATTACCAATCCCTAGATAAGTTCTAAGGCCAGACTATATCGTCCATGGGTGAAAATATTTTAGATCCAACATTTGCTTACATTATGATAACAATTTGTAATGGCTTTCAAAGAAACATTTGATCATCGCACATGAATAGCAATCACAAACACGTGTTGAGCTTGTTCGCAAATGATTGGTGTAAAATTTACCCAATTCCAAAATCTATTTAGTTGTGTTGTTTACAATAGGAATCGTTACATATTTGTGATCGAGATGACATTAATGTTGGGGAGGTTCGATCATTGTTGATGGGTTTATAAAAATAGATTGACGACTGAACTACATCTTCCTATACAGACTTCCATTAAGTCAAATCAAGTCAGCAGAAAATGTTCTACTTCAGAATTGTAGTCAACCTATTTAATTGCATGCCCATATTTAATCATTTCTGTTTATGATTGTAACAATGGCCGTGAGTACAAGATTGGAAAAAATTGGCGCTTTGATATGATGATAAAACCTTGAAAATACGACATCAAGCATTGTCTAATCAACTACATTACACGGTTTGTTTTCTGTTCTTTAAACATTTTTGGATCGTCATTTTGAGTTACACAGCAAACTTCGGCTACAATATTCCTCTTACTCAGAGTCAGTGATTTATCATGAAATCTTAAACTGGAAATAACTCTGTGGGAAGAAGGGATATATATATATATATATATATATATATATATATATATATACGAGAATGAGTAACAACAAATGGGACAAACAAGTAGTTTTTTTTATAAATTGGTGTTCAATTTTAAATAGGCTATTGCCAAATGAATAGTAGGAAAAAAAGATAATAGTTGTATTTAAAGAATATTCTCAAGCTTTCAATTAATACAAATTTAAATCATATTTAATTTTAAATTCTATCGGGATGGTTACAAACATATTAATTCATACAACATATCACGCTATCCTATACGGCTTGCAATTAAGACGAATCGCGTCATCCAAAGAAATAAACGCACTTCACATACTAAGCGCACATAGTGTATTTCGCTATATGATGTCCCTCAATCAATCCCTTTGGAATGGCTAAGGTGGGCATAGAAACGTCAATTAGGGGAATTAACGTTTTTCTTTGAGGATAAAAAGTGATAAATACGAAACATCAAACATCACGTAACGACGTCTTCTTCGGCGTTTATTGACTGTAGTTTAAGGATTGTTGGAATCCCATTTGACATATTCGGTTTGGAATAACATTTTTATCCGTGTAAAAAATATCGGCATCCATTTAATAATTGTCGAAGGACATTGATTTAAGAAACAACCTAGATCCGGGCTTATATTAAATTTATTACGTAGAAAGAAGGAAACGTAGTATAGAAATATTGTAAACAATCTTGAAACCGATGCGTCCAAATTTATCTTTCCTGGCGATTCTTTGGGGGACTAAATCCAGAGTGGCTACTTTTCATGCTGAGGCATATGTAATGTGTAATATCTCACTGGTTTCCTTTTATAGATTCCACAGAAAAAGGGATTGCCCTACAAATAATTACTTTATCATTAGCCTTTAGGCATTATCTTCAAAATATTAACAAATTGACTGATCAATAGTGTAGATTTATTATATAACATATTGCTCTGCTTTTGACGGCTTTGTTGACAAACTAGTTGAACATCTTCAGTGTGATTGACACATAGCTCGACAGCAACTTGTATATGTGTACATACTTCATGATACATAAAAATCCCACAATATATATTGTTAAGGGAATATAACCCGTACACTCATACAACATAATCTTAGGAATTCATGCAAATATGCACATTGCATTGTTTATGTGTATAATAATCGATTTATAACTATGGCTGTACTGCTTATGGGTTTATGATTAACATATGTGCATCAAAACAAAATAAAGGTACCGTATAATATAGAAATACTTTATATAGCGCCCTATCAACTGGAAAATTCCCATTCAGAATTTTACTTCCACATAAAACATGAATCGTTTTATTAATGTATTTATTTGTTATTTTATTATAATCATGACTATCATGTTAGTTAGCTATTTTATTAAACCCTGACTGAATAAATTAGAACATATACTGTATATGAACATACGTTCTATCTATCTGTCTATATATCTATCTGTCTATCTATCTCTACATCTCTCTCTCTATTTCTCTCTCTCTCTCTCTCTCTCTCTCTCTCTCTCTCTCTCTATATATATATATATATATATATATATATATATATATATATATATATATATATATATATATATATATATGTATATATCTTTTTTGAGGTAGATTTCGAGTTTAAGGCTTGGAAATAATGTATTCATCTGCTATGAAATAGTATAAGGAATCTATCAATACCAACCTTTTGTGTACAGGGATCCAGGTGAAATAATATGTATATGATCCAATAGCCAGCAAATATTAGCGTTCAAGACAGGGATTTCTTCTAACCGACATTTCACACTTTTTTATATCTCATTGAAATAAGCATAAACGTATGAAAGCACTAAACATACTTTATTATATCAGTCATTCATTAATAACTGCTGTTAATTTTATGGTGTGATACAAATAAATGGAAGATTCGCGCGGCAAATATGACAAATAGATAAATTGTTATAATATTCAAACTTATTAAATAAAAGAAAACAACATTTGGTTCCCATTTAAAACTATATTTTTCCATGACAATATAATTAGTAATCAACTTTGATAAAGGCAATTTACGAATTATAACATTTATCTTCGTCGAAATAGGTTATTACACAAATAACTTGCATTAAAGATATATTAAGTTCAATCTTTTAAAAAGGTTAAGAAAAGATGGAACAAACCCATATGACGTCAACGTGTTGTTCACTCATAACGATGTCGCACTAAGCTGGAAACTAATAAGGTTAAAACACATTGCATGCTAATTATTATAAATTCACAATTTCCATTGATTGTCATTACAGCTGTCAGCGTCTGTAATAACTAGCAAACATACTACAGACAGGCAACGATTAATTGTGTTTCTCAACTATATTACAATAATCTATCTATCGATATATCGTCTTGTTATAGCCTTATTCGCAATAAAAAGTAATAGCATAGCATTATTCTACCAGAAGAAACAAAACAATTATTGGTCATCTCTTAAGATACGGTTCGTTTCCTACAAATGAATGAGCTGTGAAATAGAAATGAATGCTGTATTGTCGTTATGTTTACGGGTGTATCATACGGATATTGATACTATTTTCACATTTTCATGGGATATAAAAAGAAATACATTAATCCGGGCAATTTTATTTTCTCATATGGATTAAATTTCAAGAAAGCAAGTTCTAAAATAACTTTTATAAGAAATGTAATCTATTCTAAAGCATTTGCACATTTTCTTCCTATTATATATATATATATATATATATATATATATATATATATATATATTAACATATACATACATACATACGTGCATACATACATACATACGTATATACAAGCATATAAAATGCAGCCATAACTATAAAGGGAATTATGAATAGGCGTAATAATCCAGACAATTTTGAAGAAAAAAAATACTTCAATTGAACTCACAGAAGGTGCAAGTTCAAGGCACAAACAATTGAAAGAGCAAAGTAAAATCAAATATTTCTTTTAGCATTTCATGCTAGTAATTTTATTTCTCATTATATTACACAGAACTCTTTAAGTGCCAAATCGGAAACTAATAAACCCATTTAATGAACAAATTACAAGGAAATAGCTTTGTATCAGTACCCAATCCAGGAATATAAATGTTATTGTTATGTAAAGTATGCGACCGTTGTAAAAGTGTCATAACTATTTTGTTTACAGATTGCAATATCTATTACATCAACAAATTATATGTATTCTATTTCTCCAGACCCTTTTTTTTCCTTTTTACCAAAATCATTTGCTTTTTTAAACTTTCTACTTTACAAATGTATAGCCAATTCCCAAAGCGTGTCATTCTACCAAAATACATTATAACAGTATTATCAAATGCGTGAATCACAATACAAATGCTGGCTTTCAATTAAAGACTTTTGTATGACACTATCTCTTAGCAACTATGCAATTTCTAGTTTAAGATCACATATCATAAGTGATCATTGAAAATGGCATAATAATTTAGCAGCTTTCTAGAGATCATGCCTATATTTTCCATGTTCTGATAAATTAAGGCCGACATATAAAATCATATGTTTATGTTCGTATAGGGATCTACCTATTACTGAGTTTCAGGATATAAGCAAATTATGTCATTATGCTCATAACAGAATAAACCTAAATGTTTTGAGGCTAACTGGCAAAGAAAGAAAATGACCAAGAACTCAGACTAACCTATATATTTTCAGGCTAACATTTTGTTGATATCGCATTATTCTTGTCTATGCTTCTAGTTATCAAGTTTGTGCCAAAATACATATTTTCAAATTTAGTATTAGTAATTACATCTTTCGTATTTGTTTATTTAATTTTATTGTGAACACAAACCATACTATTCAAAGATCTAGTTTTAAATACAATATCATACGCTAATAATAATAATAATAATAATAATAATAATAATAATAATAATAATAATAATAATAGTAATAATTGTGGAGGTAATTAACTCAGTTTTAAAAAGGGTGCGCTAATATTATTAACATAGCTTTCATAATATAAAAAATCATTTGCCAAAGTCAGACAGATGAAAATAAATGTATATAAATACATTTGGGATTATTTGGGAGACACTAAATTAGTTTTTCTTTGAAGAACAAACCTGGGGAGTGAATCGATGAGTGCGTGAGTGAGTGAGAGAGTGAGTCAGTGAATGTGTGATGGAGTCGGTTACTGAGTGAGTGACTAATTGAGTTAGTGTAGGTGTGTGTGTGTGTGTGTGTGTTCTGTGTGTGTCTGAGTGTATGTAAGTATCGGTCAGTGATTCATTCAGTCAGTTAGTGAGCCAGTCGATCAGCAAATCAGCAAGTCAGAGAGTGAGTCAGTTAGAGAGTCCGTGTAGCCGTGAATCGGTGAATAAACAAACACACGAAGGAACAAACAACCAACCTTGAGTGAGTCATTACTTAAGACGTCCTGTAGTGAGCCAGTCAACCAATTTCCAATCTAAAATTGACAGTAAAAATGTTATGATATTTAGAAATAGTAGTATTCTAGGAAAACAGAATTTCAATTTGTCTCAGATTTCAATCTGTTCTTTAGATTATATATATGGCTAGTTATAGAAAAGTAATTGCCACATTTAACTAATGTACTGTATCTAAATTAGGCAATTAAGAAATTACCTTTTCATTAATGACCCATTAATATACTGGAAGGAGGGAGATTCTGGGAAACAACCAAACAAAGAAAACTGCCGACGTAAATTGTTATTGATATTCTTCGCAATAATAGAATCTTTACTTAAACAGTTACTTCCTGTCTCTCCAGAATCTAACCAAGTGTCATTTAAGTTACCGGGAAGAAAATAAAATGTACATCGATATACAACGGAAGAATAATATAGGTCATTTGATCAAATATGCGGTATTTTGCCTGCTATAAGATTATAGAGAGTTATTAACAACATCATAAGATTGCATCCATTTAGCGTCTCTTTGCATGAGTGGTGGCAGGGCCACGAGGAGCAGACGATAAATCGGAGCCAATTTGATTTGGGGGAAATAATAGATAATTTTAATCGATTCCGGTTATTCGTTGTTATTATTTTCCTAACGGTGGTGTTTAGATTGCGATCAATGGACGAGAAAATAAAACAACCCTTTAAAAGATCTAAACGGTGTAGTACAACTATGTAAACTGTGCTGGTTTCATTGGAAACAGTCGCAGAAAATGAAGTGGTCGTTTAGCAAACAAGAAATAGTTGATCGTATCCTCTCAATAGAGACGCAGATGATTGATAAAGCTGATAACAATCCCTTCAATGGGAAGGCGACAAAAGACGAGCTGGCTCGATAGCACAAAGACAATGCCATATAAATCAACCGTAAAGTCGCTAAAGGGATTGGGCGGTCTGTTCTGAAGATAGCATTGCCTATATTAGTCAGACCATGAGGAGGATGTTGATCGCTAACTAGCGATAATCGTGACATGATTACATATTAACAAACGAGGTGTCGAAATTGTCAATGTGTCCATTAAATATGGGATATATAAACTGAACGCAGCCGGTTTCAAGCTACGATTTGACGCACGCATGCATGCATGCACACACGCGCACGCACAACCCCTCATATTATATATATATATATATATATATATATATATATATATATATAGAGAGAGAGAGAGAGAGAGAGAGAGAGAGAGAGAGAGGGGGGAGAGAGAGAGAGAGAAAGAGTGAGAGTGGGAGAGAGTGAGAGAGACAGAGATTGAAAGCGAGGAAGAGAAAGACCGCTGAATGTTTATATACCACATGCTGGAATCTGCAGTGGACGTTGAGCTAGCAAGATCATCTCACTGACTTTGGCCAATAACGACCCTTCTCTCGAAGCCACATTTGTGAAATGATGGTGTAAAGTGATACTCGAACAATCGTTATCACAGAGTAAATGCCATAAAGGCGTCATTAGGTGATGTTTACTTTTTTATTCCTTCCCTTTTGTCATTGGGAGCAGGTGGCAATTTCCATAAATCGCGTAGCCACACCCGGTTTAGTAATTCCCGAAGGAATGATAGAATCACCCCAAAAACTAAAACGAAAAGAGCTAACTGTTGAGATATTGGGCCGTCCTCTGCTAAAATTTCTTAACCAATAGAAGCTAATACAAGATGGTGAAGCATGGGAAGTCATTCGTCAATATATTTTGAAATACCCCGTACTATATCATGTCTCCAACGTTCAGAATATTTGCAGTCATATGTTTTCATTGTAGAATACAACCCAAGATCTTATTAGTGAAAGACATAATGTTATATATTACACTGAAGGAAAGCTAATGTACCTTTACTCAATTACGACGTTATCATTGTATGTCAGTTCGGGAATTACTTACAAACATTTATGAAAATATGAGTGCCAAAGGTTTATTTTATTGAAGTTTCCTCGAACTTAGATGATGTTTCATATAGTGCTGGTGACATATCGCTTTGTTTCTAAATGCCTTCTGTTGATGATGCTTCGAATAGGATGGGCATAATTTCGTGTGAGAAAAAGAGGTACAGGAAAGTCATCCAAATAATATTTATATAAAACCCTTAAGCCAGGGTCAATTAAACAATATTTTAAATTAGAGCAAAGTAAGTAATCGATGAGAACCCGTATAATGTATGTCACTGGATTTCTTAATTGTACTAACATAAAGAATGAAAGATAAAGCCAGAATATGTTCATAATGCAGTATGAAATGAGTGATCTTTTAATATAGTGATAGTCATCAAAATATTCTAAAGAAATGAGTTCTTAGTTAGTTAAAATAGACATAATAGCCAAATGTATCCATTCAATATTTAGGTCACGGACATCAGTTCAAACACAAAAGACAGACAGAGAGAGAGAGAGAGAGAGAGAGTCGACACCATTTTCATTATTTTGTGCATTACTATAGAGTGATTTTGAATGGACCTTAGTAATAAGGGTACTTCGTTAAAATGCATTATTATTAAAATAATTATTATAATTATTATTATTATTATTAGTAGTAGTAGTAGTAGAACTCTTATTATTATGAAAACATATTAAATAAAACTACCACACATATATAACCGAGCTTTATCTCTCTATCTATGTATCAGTCTACTGCAAACAGACACAATCACACACATACACACGAACACACGAACACATCCATACACACCTACGCGCATGCGCGCACATACACGCACACACACACACATACACACACGCACGCACACACACACGCACACACACATATATATATATATATATATATATATACATATATATATGATGTATATAAGGGTATGGTTTTGTATGTTGCCACGGTACTCACTCTTTCCGCCCAAATAATTTATTTTTGAGACAGGTTCAATGGATGTCGGAAACAGAACAATTCCAAGTCACAGGTGTTAGCTGAGATTCCTCTCGTAGTCCAATTTTAAATACATAGAAATTGAAGATTATTAGGAATTCATTATGCTAGATGACGTTCCATCAATCTATATATAATACAATCATAGATATTGTAACAGATTCCATTAAACAATGTGATGTCGTATTTAAAATGTGTTTTTTTCTCTCTTCAGCTCAGTAACCGCACATTTCCACACCCAATTTAACCATTCAAAACGTTTGACTCACTTCACGTAAGTAAATAGTCTGTGTACACTGTTGATGTAGGCTGATTTTATGCTGGGACGAGTATACATATTGGCAGCTAGTACATGGTGGCGATGTATATAGTATTTATACGTCAATGTGTTTTGAAGTAGGTTAATATAAACCAAAGTTTCAATTATATTTTTTAAATTCATATATTATTTCACGTTGTTAAGATACAAAGATTTAATTCACCTAATTCATCTATAAAAGAAGTAATTTAAGATCTACGCTATCATACGAATAGAAGTCAGTCTTGTAGAATTGTGAATGATTAACTAATGACAACTTTAACACAAAATTGTTATGACATTTGCCATAGGAACAAGAAGATGATTATAGTATGCCTAATATTCGCCATTGACTTAGATTGTGTTAGCTTTTATAGCTGATATAAATGGCATACAACAGGCAACTCCCATTTTAATTTTATTTTGGGTTTTTAAATATAATATATTTCAGATGAAATGGACAATGAGTTGTGAATTCTTAATAATATAAATATTAGTGATTTGATCGGAATATCGTGTCATTTTGTGACAATATCAACATGATTATGTTTTTATCGGGCCATTCATTCGTTATTGGTAGAATAAGACCAAGGCATTTAAAACATTTGTCATTCTTGTTGGAAATACTGAATAATTGAAGTCAGATAAATTATAGATAAATCCTGATATTGACTAGAATCCCATACGTGCCTTCATTTGTTGAAATAATATCTCGGGTATGAGCAGAAGAGACCTTTGATTAATAAATGACTCATTGACTAAGTGACTGAGTTATTAACTGAAGTTGTGACTTATTAACTGATTGACTAATTGACTAGCTGACTGAATACCTGTTTTACAGACCTACTCGGTTAATATTTAATCATTGTAGTATTAGGTCACCCACTCCACAGAGCTGACATTTAAGAAGCCCTACACGATTTATTGGTAAGCAATCCCTGCTTTAGTGAGATTTATTCTCTTTATATTTCTACATTTGGATAATGATAATATTGATTCTGTCTAGTCTAAATCCTGTTGCGGTTTCTAGGTGTAAAGATTCATCAAAACTACTCGTGCATATACTATTTTATCACAAGCTATATAACATATCTGGTATTATCGAACATTCACCGAATATTTTTCAAAAAAGTAACTAACTAATTACTTGGATAATTTTTTGGGGTAATATTTTCAAGCAAGAATAATTAACTACACACTTATATTATTAATATTTCATCAAATGCTTGCGATGTTCACTAGGTCGCTGCCGATACAAGGTGAAATGATTTAATTTAATTTTGATTAAATGTGCCAAAAGATATCAATTTATTGTTAACTTAACTATTATTATTATTATTATTATTATTATTGTTGTTATTACATTATTATTATTACCATGTTCATCACAACCATCATTGAAAGTATCATTATAATTATCAGCTTACACTTATACAGGTATAGAAACAAATTCCCATTAAGATCTTAAATAAAGGGTAGCAACACATGATTATCATTAAACATTAAGCCATTTACAGCACTATTCTGAAATGTTGCCCCTTTTTTCATTCATCTTATAAATCAATTGACCTCTTTAGCCTTTTCACTTTGAAGATAGCATTTGCGTCATTAGATTTATTCTAGCTTCTTTCCTGGCTATTTAGTATGAGCCACCATAATACTGACTCATTGACTATCATTTTTCTTATCTTATTATGTCTATTATCAAACAAATGAAGATTTAATCAGTTTTTCTGAAAACATATCGTTCACATAATGTGATACCAATGCTTTCCAACTATACATCAAAACAGGCATCCCATAAAAATTAAACGTACCCTCCAAATTGTATGATACGTGATCTTCTTTATGTTTCAGCTTATCAGTTTGGCCAAATATTGAGAAAGAGGAGAACACATTAGGATAAATCTGGACGCTGAGCACCCGGGAGACATATGCAACTGGTGTAATTATTTTTTCTGTTGTATTTTTGTATTTGATTGATAATTAAGAAAAAACTAAACATACCCTGGTGGAGAAGTATATCAAGTTCTATTTTTAATTATTCCTCTAGGCTCTGCACTGTTTACGCAATAATAACTATCAAGAAGACGTATATGCTATAATACCAAATAACATATCTCTGATATATTTATAATATCTATGGCACAAATATAATCTTTCACCGGTTGTCTTTATCATTCATTTTTATTATTTTTATTCGTGGAGCTATAATTGTTCTTTCTAACCATCCTATGCGAATGCCGACGATGGCCGAATAAATAACTGTTTACGCTGATCTAATATCAAACAGTAAATTGATGTTTTATTCAGTGTGTTCGTTTCCAGGAATGTTACAGGTTCGATTAACAGCGACTTCCTGTTAATTTTCGCCAATAAAATACCGGAATAAAATAGGATATATACAAAGGAAATCAATTTGTATTAGTCCATAACGTGTTTGAAAACAAATATACTAAAGTTACGACGGACGTTGATAGAAAAGGTTTTGACTATAATGCCCAATAAACGGATCGGAATTATTCATGTCACGTCCAGTTGCCTCGTTATTGTTTTTACCAGTCTCTTTTGCTATACTGGTGATGACCTACACACTTAAAATACATATTATTAACAAACACGCATAGTTATGCATATGTACATTTGTATATACCTCGATACGTACATACTTAGACAACCACCATTGCCGGGCCATATACGATCATTACGCTGTTGGTTCGTTCAATAATAATTAACACAGATGCACTCCTTATAATTCTAACTACTGTCCATCATGCACTAAACGATTAAATTTAATTCAAAAGATTTTCGATTTTATCATTTCTAAAATAACCCGAATTAACATGAACGCCAAAGATGATACGAACTCCCAATCTTAGACTTGTTTTTCACATCTGTTGGATATACTTAATTTCGAAGCTTCAGGTTTCACTAATCAACCATCCAGACAAACTCTTATTTGTATTCTTGGAATGAAGTATGTTAGCATTCAAGGCCATCTTTGATTACATTACGGAATCATATTACTAATTACTAAGACGCATTTGTTTCATGATACTGCCTAATCACTGTCCAGTTCGGAATTATTGTAACTTAATAAACAATATCACCTACCAATAATCAATCCAACAAGGGTTTTCAGTTTCGAATGGTAACAATTCAGAAAACAAATTAAATACACCCTAAATGGGACATTATGTATGCTATGACATTGGATTCTTAACATCACGGCGTCTACTACTACTACTACTTCTAATAATAATAATAATAATAATAATAATAATAATAATAATAATAATAATATTAATAATAATAATAAAACTACTAACACTACTTTTATTTATAATATTTCTACTACTACCACTACTTCTACTGATATCACGGCAATATTACTACTACTCCTACTACTATTACTACTACTACTGCTACCTTTTCTTACGAGCTGTTTGGGTGTTCTAATGGAACAGTGTATTTCGTATTGCACTACGATAGCGTGGTAGACTTTCCTTGCTCTACTGCTGTATGTTCCATATATCCATATATCAATTGCTTCAACTTAATAGACCTTGCCAGCTAATTTTCGCTTGCTTTTACTCTTCGGGTTTTCAACGTCGGGTTCAGACCAGAGAAGCGGAGACGGAGTTTCATGGTTTTCAAAGTAGGCCAGATTCTTGTTCTGACTATGTGGGTTTGAACAACGATCTACTACGTAATATAATTGGAACTTAGTTAGGAAAATACTTCTAGTGATAGATTAGTTTATTGTTGTTCAGCGTATTACATTATTAAATGTTGTTATTGTCAACGAAGTTTTAAAACATTTGAGTAAATAGTTCTTTAGCGAAGTCCGCGAGTATCAGTTATCGCCTAAAAAATGAAATGGCGACAGACGAGGTTTATTCACATTTTAAAATCAACTCATTAGTTAACGAGAAATAATACCCAAATGCAATATATCAATGCCGGATTATGGCTCTATCAAGCAATACCTTTGTGTAACACAATATGTCTCCGACACCCATTTGTTTATTAGAATTATACCATCTATGCTGGTGGATTATCGCTGAAGAGCTCATGCGCCATGAGTCCGCTGCTAGAAGATGGCTAACATTCTACACGGACAATTACCACAAATAAAACAAATCGTCGAATAATCCTCTCAATTGTTCTCGTAAATGATAATAGTACAACTGCCACGTAGACATTATTATAAATGGCCAAATATGTGTATTTAAGAAACACTATAGGAAAGACATTGCCTGTAAGTAAACTTTCGCTACGAATACGACAATCAGTTTGTACACGGGAAATATGTTCTGCGAACTACCACATAGAACTTCCAATTTACTCTATTTTGTCACTTCATCTTTCATTTTCCTTTACTGACTGTTCGCAACTGTGTTGTATTAGCGCATATAATGATTGTTAAGGTATACAAACAAATCTCGCGTACACTCTGAAACGGAATGGTGATCCAGACTCAGCGATTAACGGGTTGTGTTTACGACCAGATTGTAGTAGTTATAAATCCTGCCCACAGATGTCACTAGCTTAATTGGCAAGGTCTAGTGTTGCAAGCTTTGTTCAAGGTTAACAAATAAGTACAGAAATTTTAACCCATCATTCAAAATCATACTAATTCAGACAAAGACCTTACCATTCCATTGATATATTCCTATGCCAGACAAAATCGTCTATACGTAAAACATTAGCTCAAACATTTGCCTAAAGTTTTAGAATAGTTGATCATCTTACATAAATAACGTCCACAAACACGTGTTGAGGTTGTTTTCAAATGTGTGATGTAGAATTGACCCCATTCCAAAATACATTTAGTGGTGTTATTTACTATCGGAGTCATTATATATTTGAATCGGGATGACATAATTGTTGTAAGGTTCGATAAATGTTGATAGGTTTATATCGGCATGCTAATAAATAGATTGATGAATGAATGTTATGTACTGTATTATTATATACATACTTCCATTAGTTCAAATCAAGTCAGCTGGAAAACGTTCTATATCACCATTGTATATGCTTTACCTACTTTAATCATTCCTTTTAGAATCGTTACAATGAGCGAGGGTACAGGATTGGAAGAAATTAATGCTTTGGCATAATGATAACACGTGCTAAATACGAATTCATTTTTGGTTTTTCTGGGATGTTTTAGGTATTTATTAAGTATGTGCTTGAGACTGGTCACGGGGGCATCCTGTCTGCTCACGGATATTTACGGGAAGGCTGTTGAAAAGCTATGGACCCTAATATGAACGACTCCCTTCTCTGATTGCCCTAATTTTACCGGAAGTACACTGTTTTATTGGGGAGACGTGGCTTAGACGACCCTGCCTTGTTGATGTGTATGATTTTATTCCAACATTAGGGCAATTTCTTCTAGAATTTTCCAGGTTCTCAGTATCTTACCATCTTACACTCCCGATAGTACATTGTGGGGGCTGATAGTCGATCGCAATAGTTTAGGTCAGATATTAGATATATCTTACTGGAGCATTAATGATCTGAAGAGGGACTCAATTTTCGGAATATCTCCAACTATGCGTGTTGTTCATAGCTGGGAGCAGTAATCTATGTGGCTGGATAGAATGATGGATGTATATTAAGTATTAAGTCAAATCATGTCAGCAGAAAAACGTTCTACATCAAAATTGTAGTCAACCTATTTGTCTACACAATGTTCTTTAATCATTCCTTTTAGAATCGTTACAACGGGCGTTGGTACAAGAAATACTATGAAGAACAAATAATTTGACTGTTGTTTGTCTATGCATCAACAAAGTGTTTTCGTGGTGTGCTTATCTTTGGCATGTAAAGTTCTTATGATCCACCCACATTTTTTGCTGAACTTTGTTACATACTGTCTCCATATGGTCAGTGAATGTTTGACACTTTGGGTTTGTTAAGTGATTCTGCTGTTTGGTCCAAATAATGAGGTGGATTCTTTTATGTCCTGAGTTTTAACATATCGGAGTATTTAGAACTTGTTTTCGTTAAATTGCATGTTGTTTATTTGTTCCCACGTGTATACTGTTTTGGGGTCGTTTTATAGTTTCTTGATGTCATCCTCATTTGTGATGGCAAGAAGGACTCTTGTATCATCTGCAAAGAATGGAAAATGGCTACATGTATATATATATATATATATATATATATCTGAGGCATCAGCCAGCAAGTATTGGCGTTCAGGAAAGGGTTTTCTTCAGACAAAGATTTCACACCTTTGTTTATATTTCTTAATGAGTGAGATAAAGTTAAATATATGAAAGCACTAAACATACTTTATTATATCAGTCACTCAATAATAACTGGTCGCATTGTTATGGCGTAGTACACATAAATAGAAGGTCCACATGGCGAATAGAACAAATAGCTAACTTGTTATAATATTCAAGCTTATTCATGTTAGCATTTTATGAGACATATAAAGAAAAACGAAATAATCCGGGAAATTTTATTTTCTCATCTGGATCAAAGAGCATAATACAATCCAACATTTCCTTTTGCATTTCGTGTCTGTAATTTTATTTCGTATTATATTATATATAGTTCGTTAGGAGCCAAATCGAAAATGATAACCCATTTGATTAACAGATGTAATACAAATAGATAAAGAGATGCAACTGAAAACCGGAAATATTAGCACCAGTATCGAATACGTTTGCCAAATTATATTATTCTATTATTGGTAAGATTATGTAGCGTCTAGTCTCAAGAGTCGGTTTTCTCTGCTCAAACGGAAACCAATTAACCCAGAATCCACCTACTATCAATTATGAACATGAAAACATTAATTATATGTGTATATATATATATATATATATATATATATATATATATATATATATATATATATATATATACGTTGTGTGTATATAATGTATGTAAGGATGATGTTTGTGTATGTTATCACGGCTCTCGCACTTTCCATCTAAATATTTGTTTCGGTTTAATAGAAATTGGAAATAAAATATTTCCAAAGTTAAAGGGGTGGGCTGAGATTGTTAGGGTAGTCTAATGTTAATTACATGCAAATTGAAGATTATTATGTTATATGACGTTCCATCAATCTGCATATGATACAGTGAACACACTGTGAAACGGATGTTTAAAGGCAAGTTTTTTTTTTCTTCAGCTCAGTAAGCGACAATTTCCCTTAATCTTATATACACATCGACTTTAACCATTCAAAAGGATTGATTCACATCACCTAGGTAAATAGACATGGTTCATTGTTGACGTAGGCTGGTTTTACGCTGGCACGAGTAGACATATTGGCAGCCAGCACAGAGTGTCGATGTACGTAGTATTTATTCCTCACTGTGTTTTGTAGAAGGTTAATATAAACCAAAGATTCTATATAACTTCTTAATGTATATGTTATTTCACGTTGTTAAGATAGGAAGATCTTATTCACATGATTAATCTATAAATAAAGTAATTCAATGTCTAAGCAATCTTACGAACAGAAGCAAGTCTTGTAAAATTATGAACGATTAGCCAGCCAATGGCAACTGTCATTAGTACGAACAACATGATCATAGTATGCCTAATATTCGCCACTGACTTAGATTGGTTTCACTGTTACAGCCGACACAAAGGGAATACAACAGGCAACTAACAATTGTTTTTGAGTCTTAACACATAATATATCCCCGATAAAATGGCCAATGACTTTACAGATAACAGAAATATTAGTTATTTCATCGGAATATCGTGTCATATAAGGACAATATCAACATGATTATGTTTTTATCAGGCCATTCATTTGTTATTGCGAGACTAGAATTGAGGATTTTTAAAACAATTGTCATTATTGTTGGAAATAATGGATAATTGACGTCAGATCAATTATAGATAAATTGTGACATTGACAGTTACCATTCTCGTATTTATAATCAATGTTTATCTTCGATCAACCATAATCTATTTAAAACTCGATATTAAGCTTCGTATCTGTGAGTACCGGTGGTATCCAGTGTACCATCTGTATCTCATGTTATCCTCCAAAACATTACTTCACGCGTAATATTAGAAGTATATAACTGTTTGATTTCTTTGCGTGGAATATAATCTGTGAGGTGGTACTCTTAATAAAACGAGAACAACTCGACTAAAATGCAAACAACAATGTGTCTTATGCATGAAGGGGCGGGCTTGTACCAGACTTGATGTAAGTTCTTATCTTCCTATGCCAGTATACGAGACAGATATTCACTTTAGATAGAAAGTTTTGGTAGAAAAATGTTGTGTGATTGTTTTTTTTTTAAATTTTATTTATTATTTAGATTTCAGAATTGACTGGCGTGTATTTTATGAAAGGGATTAATCTATACAGCATGTGAACGAAATATGGTCATTCCCATGTCCAGTTATACCTTGTCTATCACATGGAATTCAACGTAGATTTAATATACATCTCAAAGAAAATATTAAAACCCCTAGGTAATCATAAATCTTGTATGATACATTTGACGTCTTCCACATAGCCCGTTAGAGGTTTACTTTCCAAAATATTTACTTACTGATTGAAGCTAAGATTAATATTTCTAAGTTGCACACTTATATGCAACTAAATATACAGAGCGTAAAATATTTAATGTTTGAAAAGATGATATTCTTGACCAGCAATATTGATCATGATGGGCAATCATTGTATTTTCTATGTAGATTGAGAACCGAAGACATGGCAGACCGTTATTCATATTAGAGCTAGGACAGCATTTAATATATCATATAATCATCGTTGAGTTATCTTTACTCAGATTTTACCATTGTTATTTTGCTTTGTACATGTTTTAGACTTCATGCTAGTGTACGTTACATGTGAATAAAACAGTTGAATAAAGTAAATAGTTGAATGAACACTTGAGTGAATTAATGAGTACGTGTAGGAGTGAATGACTAAGTCAATAGGTAAATGAATACTTGCACGATTAAGTGACGGAGACGGGGAAGGATGTGAATGTGAGTGTATGGATGAGTGAGTAAGTCAGTCAGTACGTCTGGCAAGAGAATGGGTATATGAGCAACCTGACTTTCAGGTAATGAAGCAGACAAACAACTTGTTAATTAATTATTTAATTTTCGAAATAGTACTGTTCTTAGCAAACTGATTTGAAATATGTTTCAGCCAATGTCCAGATCCTATAGCCTATGTTAGTAATTAAACTGACTATATGAATATGTAGATAGTAGCAGTGAAATTCTAAATAAGTAAATATTCGTGGAAAATCTTTATATTTGTTATATCTAGTTAGTGAATACACATTTATTATTAAGTTCAAAAGTATCTACAGGTGATACATATCAAGGAAACAAATACAATATTATAAATAAAATCTTACATTATATATATATATATATATATATATATATATATATATATATATATATATATATATATATATCATAACTATCCACTGCTTACATTCCAATTTATACTAATACTATTTTCTTCGAAATTCAAGGGCTGGTGTAATATTATATTCTAACAATATTACGACAAACTTTATTTAAAATCAAATACATTTCATTACCCTGCTATTTGCAGTACCGTTTTGGATGACAGATCGCTACCTCTCGCGTTCGAATCTCGGCTTAGGCATAAATGAAGGTTATTTCATCTTTGACTTCGCTTCCTTATCTTTGATAGTTGCTCGGCCCATATAACCTACCATATGCACAAACGTATCAGTAAAGCACCAATCATCATCATCATCAGCATCATCATCATCATCATCATCATCTGGAAACAATTAATATTATGGTATATTCGCCGGATCAGAAAATATAACAACAGTTTTCTTCATTAGTCGCATATTTAGTTATTGTCACTTGGTCAAACATACTTAACATTTAAATGTAAATAGTTACGTTTTTCTAAAGCATAAAAATAACGGTCCGAGAACAATTTGAATGATTGATAACCAAAAGCCATGATATATACAATATTGCAGTATTAGAGAATACACTGGACTGTATATATAGGTGCGTCCATTAGTTCTAAGAAATAGGCTATTTAATAGCACGCAATTTGTTGATTAGCTAATATGTGCTAAATTGTCAGAGTCATTAGTCATTGTGCTTGATATACAGTGTTTGAACGAAAATCTGGTTTTATTTATGAAGGGGAGACAAACCATTTATGTATATTTAACTACATATACCTCAGTGCTGCATCGGGTTTTTACTTAGCAGCTATACTTTTGAAAGTACTGTGATATTTGTCATTTGTCCATTTTGATGTATTTGTTGATACAGTAAATAACTGACTACAGGATCGTGTGCTTAATTAACTGATCGAGTGACGGAATCAGTGGAGAATCGCCAGGTCAGTGAAGAAATACTAGCACACCTTAAAAATTGACAAATATTTGACTATTGTCAAATAAAGCCACTTATTATGATAACTGATTATCAAGTCAAATCATATGATAGATTCCTGGGATTCTACTTATACGTTATCAGTCACTTAGTATAAGAGTTTGAAAGCCAGGGAGAAATTTACAAGCTTAAATTTGTTCTGAATATTATCTTTTTAGGGGTATATTTTCCCTAAAGTATATGCAGCGTACAACATTCATAAGTTAGATTTCATGTTTGATTTATTCTTATTACTAGTTATTTATTAAATGAATTATTACTAATATTTTGTTATTAGTAGTAAAAGTATTCGTAGAAGTAGTATTATAAATATTAGTATTGTTGTGGTGGTTATTATTAGTATTACTATTATTATTAATACTAATACTATTACTAAAAACTGTTACTACTGCTACTACTACTACTACTACTACTAGTAATACTACTACTACTACTACTACTACTACTACTAATACAACCAACCAATAATAGTAATAATAATAATAATAATAATACTAAAATATTATAATAATAGTAATAATTATTATTATTATTATTATTTGAATTATTATTATTATTAATATTATTATTATTATATATATATATATATATATATATATATATATATATATATATATATATATATATATGTATATGTATATGTATATGTATATGTATATGTATATGTATAGTATATGTATATATATTTATACCGTTGAATCTCAGTGCATCACTCGTTTGATTTACCTATATTTGTAACTTGCTATCTGATATCAAAAAGTGACAGCCTCTTTCAGATATGTGTGTTACTTCTCCAATCCCAAAAAATATAAGTCAAGTAGCAATTAAGGAAGGAATAAACAATTGATACGGCGCTCTAAAGGAAAACGACGATTTAGAAAGGTTATTATGATCAAATAACTTAACAGAATACCGAGTGAGGTGACAAGACACGAGCTACATCATTGACACAAAGGAAATGATCCAAAGGTCAATAGTCTTAGTATATTAAAAAAGGCTCTAGGGTGTTGGATCATTCCCTCTTAAATATTTCATTCCCTGTACCATCCACACGTCAAAGAGGCTGTCAGTCGTTGACTGGACGAAAATCGTGACTTGATTATCTATTAACATATCAGGGAGAATATATATTAATGCGTATACCAAATAGTTTACTTAGCAACAGTGTGTTTTGAGGCTACAAATTGATGCGCGTCACCTCTTTGTGGTTCAACTAATCAGTCTTTATCTTAAGATCGTTGTAATAAATCTGGCAACAAATTCTACATTCCAAGTATCAGAATAAATTTAAAAAAACATCTTTCAAACCTTTAAATTTAAAGCCATAAACATCATTTTACTATAACTTTCACAACAATATATTTAGGTTTAATTCACCCCAAAATTCATATCCTATAATTCACAGTCTTATTTATTTGTCATATTAAAATATGATTACAAGTAGCTTATTTTATATATGAAAAAAGTGATATTCAAATGAAGATAATGTTTCTTTTTACTTCTTATAATTAGAATAGGCACTATTATAAAAACAATTTAATCTAATGATTTTTTTGGTATATTGCTGCTTCAGAAAATGTATCCTAGATCATTAGGTACTTGATGCGCCAATGTACGCAAATCATATATCAGAATCAAAGTTTGTAAATGTACAAAAAGGGTAAAAATAATTCCGGGTTGCAATGATTAAAGAACATGAAAACAAAAGTAAACAAATATTATGATTAGCTATATAATATCTTTGAAAACATAAAGTCTTCAAATTATATCAAAACCGAGAAACACATCCGTCTTAAATATCAAGCAGATTACGCAACTATTTGTTAACATTTAATTTGGTTAGCAGCTACAGTACCGTGTGTTCCTACTAACTGTGTTTACAGTCACGACGAGCCAAGCTTGTAACTTGACTGAAGCAAAATATGAAATATAATTAAACTTAATAAACGAAGTAGAAATTAATAAGAGGAGTAAAGTACAATCGGAAAACAGTTCCATATTTATAATTGTCAACCAGTGGGACAGAAATAGGAATTCAGAGAGGGTTATCGTTGGGAAAAGGAGCTGATCACTTTAGGATTAATGGTTCGACTCCTATACATGCTTCCATTTGTGGAAACAACATATCAAATATGACAAGAACAGACTTTAGACTAATACTAATAATAATAATAATAATAATAATAATAATAATAATAATAATAATAATAATAATAATAATAATAATAATAATAATAATAATAATAATAATGTATATTCAATAAAGCGCCCTTACTAGCATGAGCCATTCAAAGGCACCGTACAAATAATATGTAATATAATAATACCCGAAATAATATAAATAAAGTGTCTCATTGACTAAACTGGCCGACTTATTAACGACTGACTAACTGACTAACTGATTGAATAGCTGATTGAAAACCTGTTTCACAGACTAACTAAATTACTCCCGACCTCATTCACCAACTCGGTTAACATTAACATTGAATTATTCGGTCACTCACTCCACATAACTGACTATTAAGCAACACTGAACGATTTACTCGTTAGCAATCTCTGCTCTAATGAGATTTATTATCTTTATATGTCTGCATTTGGCTAATGATAACATTGATTCAGTCTCATAAAAATCCTGTTGCAGTGTCTATGTATAATGAATCATCAAATCTGCTAGTGCATATACTATTTTATCGCGAGCTATATAACATATCTCGTATTATCGACCATTCACTGATGGATCCGTTCTTTTTCTAAATCGAATATTTTACAAAAAGGTAACTTACTAATTACTTGTATAATTTTCTTGTATAATTTTCTAAGCAGGAATAATTAACAACATATTATTAATAGTTCATCCGATACTAGCGATGTTCACTAGGTCGCCGCCGATACAAGGTGAAATGATTTAATATAATTTTGATTAAATGTGCAAAAAAACAACCAATTTACTGTTAAATTAATTTGTGTTATTATTACTATTATTATTATTATTATTATTATTATTATTATTATTATTATTATTATTATTATTATTAGTATTATGTTTTAATTATTAATAAGTTTTAATTATTATTATTATCAAAATCACCACAATCATTACCGCAAGTATCATTATAATCATCAACTTATACTTATTACTACTAATACAGGTATGCAAAAAATCCCCATTAAAATATTAAATAAAGGTAGCAAAAAGTGAACATATGATCTCAAGATTATGATTTAACCATTTAACAATACACCTTTTACAACACTGATATGTAACATTGCCCCTTTTTCATTCATCTTATACATTAATTTCCTTCTTTAGCCTTTTCACTTAGAATTAAAATTTGTGTCATTCCATTTATTTTAGATGCTTTTAGTATTTTAGACACGATCGAAATTAAAACAAAAAAAAGGGTGGCATAATTTATAAATGTTTTACTTGGTGTGTTTTAAAAAACATTATATTACCTGTTCGGCTTATAAATAAGCTGAATAATGTAAAACGGGTTGATTAATCATAATTAATTTACAATATGCCAAACCTATAATCAAATGTTATGAAATATCAAGAATAACTTTATAATCAAATAATTGTTATTGATATATGATTAATGATAGGAGATCAATGGCTAATTTCGAATCGCTAATCATTACACCATAAGCATGGAAAAGCAACTCTCGAAGTCAAAAAAGTATTTATCGATAAGCCATCTTAATAATAACAGAATAAAATAGCAGGACAAAATATTATGTTCATAATTACTGAGCCTTCGTTATTAGAGTTATCCCTCTACAGCAGTAAGTTATCCCAGTTTGTAACATTCATCGGCATTATCTCCAGAAATACGGTTAATTATTGTGCAGTTTCTTTAACTAAACACAAGCATGTGTTTTGTATCCTAGGAATGTGATATTAGTTGAGCTAACTAACATTTTCAAGTTTAATAGTTATTTTATAATCACCTAGTATCAATACACTAGTGATACCTTTAATGCAGACGCCTTTAATGCACAGACTTAGGACATGATAAAATATTAATTTGAAAGAGATTGGACGACAACTTGGAGAGAAAGAGGATACGATTCTGCATAGATAAATCACATAATTATTTATGTTATGGATATTTGAATGCCACGCAATCCTCAAAATAAAAATAAACCAACTTATTATGTTATTTATCCAGCCCATTATATTTATATTTCCATTTATAATGACCTATTATCAATTTAGGGAATTAACTTTTGAGATTCTAAATATTACCAATCACTAATGCGGTTTATTGTTTACATCTTTAAAGTGGTCGTATACTTTGCTAGAACAATTATTTATGTTCCTAGATTTTGCATTGAACCAGAATTATTTCCAAATGAAATACTAAAAAATACCTATTACCCAAAATTTGCAATCCCAAAGACGAATAAGATAGCATGTGTCAACAATGCTTAATATTCACAGAAATGCTACGTGGAATGTCTCATTTACTCTTGCTTTAATATTGCTTTGGTCCTAAGATTGCACATCCAGGAAGTCTGAAAAGAAAGAATTTATTTCGTAACCTTTGTATCTATTTCTGAATTAAGATAGCATATTCAAACGCTTAAAGCATACAAATTTGGCAAGACTTCATCATGGTTATTTTCTAGCTAGACCATGGGGCTTTTGTCTTTAGAGGAGCTACTCAAATCAATATGTTTATCACTCTTCAGATCGCAAATCTTCCTCTCTTATATATGTGCAATATTTTCCATCATGATCATGGGAAATTTGTTATGTCTAGCACCTCACTATTATGTTCCTGATAGATTTGAGTAACATAGGGTATATCAGTGTGAAAATATGCAGGTTTAGTTTTTTAAGTCTTTGCTATTTTGTCAGTGTCTCTCTTTGTTTGATCGTCTTAAGTGAGTCTGTTAGAAAATGGGTATCTTTTTCATTTGAATCATTATGTATACGTACATTTCTGTGTATGTTAGTTTTCCTACGTTTTCTGATATATGCACAAATTAACAGGCATATGAGAAAGAGTAAAAGTTAATAAAGGTGATCAGGTTTTATTATCTAAAATATGGTTGTTTTCTTTCGAAATTGTCCGTTTTCTTTATTTGTGTTTTTATTTAATACATGTCAACGATAAATAGGTGCATATCGGCCTGAGAACCTTTCGTAATCTCCCCGTTACGTGTCGGCTTTCAAACCTAACTGTACTACTTAAAGAAAGGCTCACTGTACGTCGAATAGAGAATATCTTCTAAAGTGTATGGTCGTGAGTTAAATTACCTTCTTAGAAGTTTGGGAAATGGATACTGAAGATAATTACAGGCGTGTGATGTCAAATAGAATTCTAGCTAAGCCCGCAAAAATACACATTTAAAAGCCATAGAAAACATCATTTGATTATACCTTCAATACCGTTCTGAAGTTGCAAGAGGAAAGATTTAATTACATCACGTAAGAAAATAGACCGTATACACTTCTCGCTTAGAGTGGTTGATGATGCCAAGACTGCACTTAACATGTTTTGAATTTAGCCGACATACATTTATAACAGATGGTTATTTACTACAATCATAGCGTGGTTATGAAAACTATGATCAGAAGATTCCTATTATGAACAATATAATAACATGTATTATTCTTCACTGAAAGTTAGAATATCTCTCTTGTGCTATGAACATATCTGTGTTGTCAGTATTGATTTAGAAAACTGTCTAAAATGTATTCATCATAACATTGATTCGAGAAATTGATTAAACTAAATAAATAAATACAAATCAAACGGCCATTTAAATTGGTTTTGTTGTTCGGGGAGAATCCCCAGGCTGTCGCTTAATCAGCACAGCCTCTATGTTGGAGTGGTTGAGAAATCTCCTTCCCCACCACTCACAGGGGAGCAGTGCGGAAATATGGAGCCTAAATACCCTGAGGGTGGTCACTGCCAGAGTGTTTTACGTCCTCAGGGGGGTTTTAACGTCCCCTTTATTTTAAATAATTCAGTGGAGACGGCAGCGCCATTTAACGTGTAGTGAGCCGAGAAATTAATCCCTGGAAAAGTTTCGACCTCTTACGGGGTTCGAACCTGCGACCGTTGGCACCAAGTGCCGGGTGCTTAACCGCTAGGCCACCGGAGCTCACTAAGATTCCATTTAAATTATAGCGATGTGTATCTTTTAAGGCAAATTATTAAATCACAGTCAGTTCTACCAATGCCACTCGCCATGAACTTGAGCGTAAATTACAGTCAGTGGTTTTTAGCCTGCAAAAGACTAACAAAAAACTTATTTCTTATTCCACCACCTAAAGAAGTGTATATCATTTAATATTTTAAAATTAATGTTTTATGAGAATATACACATTATAGAGATAGATAATAACACACGACAGTACAAAAACTAAATCTTTATATAATGTGCAGATAACAAATATTAGATTCAACCAAGCAAGGATTGTATTTTTACAACAATTAATGTGTATTATAAGAAGAAGCCAATCCCTAACAATGATTATAACTGGCTGATATAAATTGTCATTTTTCCTTTGTCCACAGTTTAGCCTTCCGTACGTCCATTAGTATTACATTCCGTTTGTTTATCCTCTGTTTCTATGTCTATCTCTATGTCAGTCTATATACATATTTATTTAGTTATGTGTGTATGTTTGCTAAGAATTATTCTGGATTTCATTAATTAGCATATATAATGAATTTTGCGTATTTTCCGTTCTGTATAAAGTGCCACATTCTGGAGCATACTAATCAGTTCTACATTAAATCAGGTTGTGGCTCGTTCTTTATATATTTATTATTATCGTAATTCGAAATAGCTGTCTGCTCTCCCGAACAATGCTATCTACGAAACGAATTCATGGGTAATTTGCATGACGAATTAAATTTAATAATCGCTCACTCACTCATCCTTGCAGCTCTATGCTATATAATAGCGTTTGGTCAATGAAGTAATTACTCCCTTTCACTTACTTACTCGCTCGCTTACTCATTCAACCAATCATCAACTAATTACAAACTCATGAAATATTCAAACACTGGCAAGTTTATCATTAAATATCCATCCTGTCTAACAGTTTATCACGTCACGGGGGTAAACAAGGCGCACTTATTACAAATGGCAATGGCAGCAACTGCAGAAACAAGGGATGTCAAACATCATCAACAAAAATGATGGCTTTAACCGCAACATCAATAACGTGGCCAATAACAAAAACATCATCAAGAATGACACCAACAACAATAACAGCTACAAATAATACCACCATCGGTGATAACATCACCAATAAAAACAGCACCCATAGCAACCACGACAATGGCAAAACCTGTGATAACAACACAAACCATACGAACAACAACAATTATAGCAACATTAGTAACTTGATCAATCAGCGACCTTAATATCGTCAACAGCAAAACAGCCATCAACATCAACAAATATTACTAACCCTCCCCCCCAATACCCATAGTGATCAGACAATGACAATACTATTAATTATCACAGACAATACAGACAAACCAACATCAGGATCGAGAATACCAATAACAGCAAAAACTAAATACAAATCATAATAGTACTACTACTACTACTACTACTACTATTACTACTACTACTACTGCTGCTGCTGCTAATAATAATAATAATAATTTTGTTTAAATAATAAATATTAAGAAGCAGGGGAAGAGCAAAATATTTAAATATGCTCTTATCAGTAAAAAAATTGTTTTAAGCACTTCAACTTCCCAGTTTAAAGTTGTTTCTCAAATTCAGTCCCCAATTGTCTACATGGTGTATTTACAGTTTGTGCTTCTCCGTAGAACTAATTTACCTATCCAGCCCCATCGTACATATACCCATGCATACATACACAAACAAACAAACAAACACAAAATCAACACACACACACACACACATATATATAAATATATATATATATATATATATATATGTATATGCACGAACAAATACCTGAATATATAATATTTCACTAAGTTTAAAGGTCACCGTTTGGCATTATGGTTTATATAAACAGAGGCATTATTTAGAAATTAGTGTTCACTATAATAGCGGCTTGCAATTAATTCAGGCTAGAAATTGATATACTTCGCTGCTAGAAGAAATTAGGTATTTCTTAGTTAAATTGCCTACAGTAAAAGAAATGAGGTGACTAATCATGTCTTCTGGCAGTACAGGGTCCAGATTTAAGCTGTAGATACCCCTTCTTATGTCACGTTTCCTTAAATGTTATATAGCGAGATATAAGGAGTCATTATTTTTATAATTTGAATGATGTGCATGTGTTCAGTGCAGATACGGCTAAGCTGTAATTACATTATGCTGGTTGTGATTTTTTATAGGTTTCAGGAATAAAACTACTTTAATATTTATTTTGAAGATGAAGCTGGAATTAGCCTGAAAAAATGAATGCCAGATGGAAGTCAAAGAAGAAAAGCTGATTAAGAAATGTCATTGATATTAATGATTATATATATATATATATATATATATATATATATATATATATATATATATATATATATATATATATATGAACAAAGATACACTTCATCAATCTATTCTATGTTATTTGGGTGAGTTGATTTCCTTAAAACCTAACATGACAAACTTTGGGAAGTAGCTATCAGACGTGTTTAGTGATTTCGTTGATGTTATTATTGCACGTGACTAGCCAGATGATGAATACATATGTTTGTATACATTTACGATAAAAAAAGAACAAATCAAATATCTTACATTCAGTTCAGTGAACGCGCATACTTTAAGATAACTCATCAACAGTCTATATCAATAGGAAATAGATTAGAAGATTGTTCTTCTTTTGTCTTCTTCTCTAAAGTGCTATCTGCTACTCAGGATAATTTTGTGCTAGCCATTTGATTCAATAAACGACTTTCTACCAAACCTCATATTAGCCTCCGACGTCCTCTTCGTTGTCCCGATAAGGAGATAGCCATAATAGAGGATCCCGAAACAAAAGGTAATACACAATATAATTCTGCATTATATCTAAGCTAACCATTACACCTATTTTATTGTTATACTGACTTAGCTGTCTTTCAATGCCATTATACATAAATGACATTCATACTTGGAGAATTGTTGTAAATGGGAGGGTATATAAGTACTGAGATAAAGGTGCACACCAGATATTTTATTTATCAAAATAGCTGTGATGCTGGTAACAAATACTGCTCTGAGTGATGGTAGTACCAATAATTATTAAGCATATTATTAACCCGAGAATTAGATTATATAATATGAAATTAGGAAAAATGGAAGAAGACCAGCTACGGATTCTGACAGTTAATATCGTGTTGAATACAGCATTAAAGTTAGGATATTTCTTATGAAAGACATAAAATACAATTGATGGAATATTTGTGTCTGTGGCTTTTATATCATTTGGTTATAAAATTGATAGTAAGACAGATTTCAAGAGAATAGATGTTTTAAATAGTTATTATATTATTGGCACCCAGTATGTGATCCATAAGTCACCTATATAACTGATATTATATATCTAGGCGATAGACACTATGTAGGCAGACATCATCGTAAATATAATGACGCTGAAAAATGAAATAAATATTATTATATGCTTATAAATACTTCGAAGGACGGTGTATGGAACGTAATGACTACATCATTTCTTGAGTAGGCATGAAATATCAGTTTAATTATGTGTGTAATATGTATAATTCATGAACAAAATATGATTTTCTAATTTTACAGAAATAAAAAACAAATTGAATATATGCACTTAATATAATGCCGTAAAAAGGAAGTTGTGTGTGTGGGGGTGGGGTTTAAAGGCATATGTCTTCTACCTACCTTTAATACACAGATATAGAATATAATAATTTTGATAAAATATTCGAATTTTTAAATCTGGTAACTTAGTAACGGGGAATAATATTCATAGTTATGTATGCTTAGTAAATATCATTTTAGTGCAGTTGAATCGAATTGTTCTAATTGTTATTATAATTATATCAGGCTAATGTAAAAATGTATTCAAGTGAAATGAAATTAAGGCGAATCTATCGCACTGCTAGGTTGAAGAGACACTTTGGAAGTCAATAGTGTCTACCTCAGGTTCATCTCTATTCTGAGGAAATAATTGCTGTTGCAAGTAAGTAATCTAAATGAGATATACTCAAGCTTCTTTCGTATCATCGATCACTACCCTCCAGCAGATGCTAACCACTAAAGACTATTTTCTTACTGTTGGGTAGAAACATGCCAATTAAAACTTGACGCAGCGAGAGTTAGACCTGGATTGATTTAGAACTAACGTGTTTTCTTGTATTAAATACGATGCATAAGCAACGTGCTGGAACGTTTTGTGATATATACTAGTTATTCCGTTCTAGATATGCAAGTTAATGCTGCTATAAATATTAAGCTGTTCTTAATAAAAGTCTCAAGTTGTTACTAAACAGCTGATATTTTATTTGTAATATAAGCTTACCTACATAAAAAAAAGGCAACAGAAAACAGTTGATCTAGATACATCATGCTATTGTCTTTCACCTTTTCTAAGTAAAAGTAAACTAAATTAGAATTGTGATTTAAAAATTAAAGGCTTAAGAGTTAACTTAACTCGATTGGATTCTATAGCAGAATATAGTCTCATAATGCAGCGGTTATGTCACTAAGCTCCAACGCAATCTTTAACAAACATCACTTCTTACTGAATGCAGCAGTGATATACCTAACGGAAAGAAATATATTTTAAAAGATGTTGCTTTCCATCGTATAATCTTATACACTCGGCTGTCCAGTCTTTGCACCATGATTTCTCCGAATTTTACGAATAAGCATGAATTGTTGCCAAATGGTGAACATACTGAACTGTTATTGTTACTATTTTGTCATAAATTAAACGAAATATTACTGCAATATATTAGCGAGTCGATATTACGGATTCCACGGCCTTAATTAGCCTGAGTCAGTAATTGTGGCTCCACTGGTTTTAATATTTGATTTATAATATAATAATGCTATGGAAGCACTTACTACCAAACATAAACCCTTCTGCTACTTTAGTGACAAATGTTTATCAATAGATTGCATTTCAGAATATTGGACAGCAATCTGACCTAACGTAATATTTCTATTGACATGTTGATCTATGTATAATAATTAATATTAATATAATGAACAACATATTCCCCTATTGCTTCACAATCATGTAGTGCTGTACATTGCTTCTACTGATAATAAAGTGCTGCAATAAGTTTACTGTTAAAAATAATACAATATAAATATAATTCTTCAAACTAAGATTTCCATCAGTGCCAGCATTCATTCTAGTTCAAGTCAATAGATAATGCCAAAGCTAGATCCAACACCTGTCGACGACGAACGGAACTGAAGGCAGGATCTATCTGGATTAAAAACAATTCCGGTTTGTTACATCTTAGATTGCAAATAAAGTAACAGTATTTAGTTAAAATTCGTTTCTATTATATTATAATTGTCTCGTTTAATTCAATAAAATAATTCTGATTACGCAATAGTTCATACTTTCAACACACACAATTGCGATATCCTGAAATATAATTATGTTTCGAATTTTCTAATCTACATACATTTTTATACTATTAGAAATTAAAACTTATAGAAAGACACACATGTAAGTAATACTGTTTATATTATTGCTTATATCCTTAATCAAATACGTCAGACTTATTTCCGTATATATATATATATATATATATATATATATATATATATATATATATATATATATATCTTCTTACTCCTGCACCATATTAAATATTGCTCAAATAAAGTTTTACCTATTAGCTCGCTCATCTCGTAAAATAACATGTAGAGGTAAATATGAACTCGTTCACTCATTCTCTCATTCAAGGACCCAATACGACACACGACAGCTCGTTACTCTAAATTTAGTCAACTCCAATCCCTTTAGTTGATGTTATTATTGATCGGGTCTCGTCTGTATCCGGTTTCGTCTGCTTCTATATATCAGTTTGCACCTCAGCGAATGTATTGATTTTACCGTAATGCCAACAAGAATAATATTGTTCAGGTTCTTGACTGAACTGAGAAGAACCTCCCTGGTAGATCTATAGTTTGAGTGCTCCGAGCAGCCAACTAAACACAAACTTACACAATAACGTTAAGTCATACATCATACCAGTCTTTACTTTAGATTGATGTTATGTAATGTTGCATCTGTCAGTGATTGGTTATTTTGTAGATTAATCTCTATTGTTGGAAAATACATTTTCTCGCCATATAAATAATTATACATTTAATTTCACAAAATAGGTACACGAATTAAATTGCACATAAAGTTATCTAGATACAGAAATCAAGGCGATATGAAGGTATTATTCTGATTACGTCGAGTTTTACATATCAGCTAATACTCCAAAAGTATCAAAATGTTTCGCAGGCATCATTTAGAGACTTTCCCGAAAGATATTATAATGAATTAAGTCAGAGATGTGGCTTAACCGTACGCAATAGATTAAATGTATCTATTATTAAACGAATTGTTATTTTCCATAAATGCTCATAATTAGTAATCGCATTCATTACCAATCTTTTTAATATATTAATATTTTAATATATTACATTTATTCGTTCATTAATCATCAATCTACACGTGAAATACAAAACAATAACGTGAGTTATAAAAAGTAGTGCGGACTGACTATCATTAACACATATGGCGGTGTGCTAACCGAATATAAAATAAAACATAACCAGCCGCAGAGATTATTTCATCCCGGCACATGCCAAATTGTAAATTGAAACTAGAAACATATAAAATAATCATATTTGCCAAACACTAAAACGTTATACCTGTGTGCCAAACTTTGTGCAACTATCATGCCAAGGAAAGATATGGAACTAGACTGTAACTACCTACCACCCACATACTCAAACACACGCACACAAACACATACACACACATATATATATATATATATATATATATATATATATATATATATATATATATATATATATATATATGTGTGTATGTGTGGGTGTGTGTGGGTGTGTGTGTGCGTGTGCGTGTGCGTGCGTGCGTGTGTGTTTTATTCGTATAGAGAAGCACTACTGGGTTACCTTGATCTATTGACATCATAATATAATTGTTCACCCTAACCAAAACTGTTTCAGTGCTGTGACCACTTTTGTAGGCAAACTATATATAGTAATTCATTTAGGTTATTAATGATTAAATATTTGTTTAGATGGAAAGCAATAAATCTGTAATTATATATAATATTACAGTCCATCCTGTGGATTTTAATTAATGGTTTTATAGGGGATCTTGGGAAAAACACCCAGATATAATAATGTATTAACTATATTTCTAATTCGGCTTATCAGAATATCCAGACAATCTTTCACAAGCCATGTAGGCATAGGGTCAACTGCACAGAAAGCAGTAGATGACCTGTTCAGCAATTCTCTGATATCAGTCCCTGTAAAGGGCTCAAATGTATCCATCATGGATATGCAGGATGCATTTTCCAATGGATTACCCTATGATAAGGTGCTGGAATGGAACCCACTATGTATATTTAATATTTTTGACAGAAGAATGGGCCATATATTCATCAGAGTTGATATTATTTGGAAGAACAGTTTGTCTTTTATGTAATACTTTATTCACAACACTGAAACCGTCCTTTGATTTCCCTTGGATGCTATGATCGTTTCAGTATAATATTCAGATTTAGTTGAGGCAAGGGTATTTTAACTAGAATTTTACTGACCTTGCACATTTCATAATATAATGAACGCACAAACTGTTCCTAATCCACAACTGGTCACAATACCTTCTGTGTCCATTTGCAGCTTTTATGCTATTATTGTACAATGAAAGCATTGGTCTTCTTGACATTGTTTTTGTCCTCAAAGGTGCATGCTCATCTACATTTTCTCTCAGTGTACTATCATAGAGGTCCATCAGATGATCCACATTATCCGGTAAATCCAATACCAGGGAAGAGATTCGCAAATCAGCAATAAAACCCTCCTTGTCAATCGACTTATATTTTCTTTATGAAATGACTTTAGCTGAAGCAGATTGTTTATGTAAGGATACATTAATGTTAACAAGGAAACGATCAGACAACATGGAATGCACAGACACACCTTAATCACATTATCATCATCACGGGAGATGACAAGATCTGAGATGTGACAGTGTTTGTTGGTTCTTTCTTGGACATACTACCCGAGATTGGCTGATCTAAGAATGTCAGCCAGGTGTGTGATACCTGCATCCCTCTAGCAATCCCGATGTATATTAAAATCAACTAAGATCAACAGATAGCTACTGTTGGTAACACGAAAGTGAACAAATCCCGAAAATTCCCTGAAACAATCTGCTGCGTTCAGGCCATTTTTATTCGTGAGGTGTAATCGGTAGATAATAGCTACACGAATACTTATCCCCTTAGATACAATTAGATAATTTTCAAATAACTTAGCCTGAAACTACAAATGGGATTCACACTTCAAAGAATCACGGAAAAGAATGCCGACTTTCGCAGCTTTCTCGTGAATCCGAGCTGCATGATGGAATGTGGTCGCCTCACCAACAATGTTCTTGTCTGCCAGGTCATTGTAATGATAAGGGCATCAAGATCCATATCCTTAACAACATCATGTATTTCATCAGATTTATTACAGATCGACTGACAATTAATAAGACCAATACTTATATTATATGGTGTAATTGGCAGAGTGATCAAATTACTTGCATGAAATCCGATCTGCTTTGAATGTTTTCCACAACATGGCCGCATCATTACCACCGAGTGGTAGTAAGGCAACCAATTGATCCTTTGAATAATTCATTAATCCATTATGATTACAGAAAGAAATTAGTGAAAATATTAGTATTAATTGTAACAGAACAATTATATATATATTCTATTTCGAACTCGTATTTAGGAAAACGTCCTTTGATTCTTTGATGCGATAAAAATGTACTATCAGGCTTTATTCCAACGAAGACATAATTTCCTGTCATTAACGATGCTTCTAGTTGCAACATCGATGAATAACAATCGATTACTTATAATATAAACGAAAAATCTATTATAATTTTCATACATGATGTTTATTGACATAACCCTGATATAACCAATTAGCGTGAACAAGTAAATTCAAAATGTGGCCCATGCTTAAACTGTATCTAATTCTAATATCGGATCTACTACCAAAACAAAACCTACAAAAAACGTATATCATATCAGTATGTCAAGGAGATGTCATATTCCTGAGTAGTACATTTTTAAACATACGCATCAATAGCAATACAATAGCAGAAAGAACGTTTACTGATTGAATGCAAACTGAACACGACTTGAAAGTAGAGGTTGGGATTTATCTGTAATTCATGCAACAATAATCTACATTTCATGGGATGCTATGGTACTGAAGGAAAAGAGTTTATTTTCTGAGATCGACAAGCTTTCCAATGAAATTCACTCTTGAATTAAGAGTTTTCCGTCAGTGTTGGAAACGTAACAGGAAGCCTGTTTTTGTGGATAGTCCCTGATGATTCGCAGAGGTTAATAAAGTTGTCATGAAATCTTAATTACATTAATTATAATGACCAAATGCAAGACAGAAAATATTAAAAACGATATTATTAAAGTGAGTGAGTGGTGGTGGTGGTGGTGGTGGTGGTGGTGGTGGTGGTGAGTGAGTGAGTGAGTGAGTGAGTGAGTGAGTGAGTGAGTGAGTGAGTGAGTGAGTGAGTGAGTGAGTGAGTGAGTGAGTGAGTGGTGGTGGTGGTGAGTGGTGTGGTGGTGGTGAGTGAGTGAGTGAGTGAGTGAGTGAGTGAGTGAGTGAGTGAGTGAGTGAGTGAGTGAGTGAGTGAGTGAGTGAGTGAGTGAGTGAGTGAGTGAGTGAGTGAGTGAGTGAGTGAGTGAGTAGTAGTGGTGGTGAGGGTGAGTGGTGGTGGTGAGTGGTGAGTGGTGGTGGTGAGTGGTGGTGGTGGTGGTGGTGGTGGTGGTGGTGGTGGTGGTGGTGTGGTGGTGGTGGTGGTGAGTGGTGAGTGAGTGAGTGGTGTATGAGTGAGTGGTGTGAGTGGTGAGTGGTGTGGTGAGTGGTGGTGAGTTGATGGTGAGTGGTGAGTGGGGTGTAATTGGTGAGTGAGTGAGTGAGTGAGTGAGTGAGTGAGTGAGTGAGTGAGTGAGTGAGTGAGTGAGTGAGTGAGTGAGTGAGTGAGTGAGTGAGTGAGTGAGTGAGTGAGTGAGTGATGCCGCACATTTCGGTATAAATTATGTTGAGCAGCACTGTGCACCATTCTGGAAATACAGCTGAAACATATGAATGTGCTTTGGAATATCTGATTTAATATAATTCCGTTCCTCTCTATTAATAAGTGATGTAAAAAGTAACACTAGAACATATTCATTAAATAAGATTAAGTACATCAGTGTTTTGACAGGACACGGTCTATTTCTTCTTGATGTTGGTATCTGAAGTCGACGAATACGACGCTAATCACATAACATGCTTTTAAAAGTATTCATGACATGTGATCTTCATAGTTTTACAGTTGCTTATAATATCCAGTGGTTTATTGTTGGAGTTGATCAATCATTACAAAAGGCCGTACACTCCGTTTAAGTTTTGTTTTCAAATTTGTATTGGCTTGATATTTATGGAGAAAGGTGATCTTAGTTTCATATATTATTTTGGCAACCCTCTTGAATAGATACAAACTTAATTATATTCTTGCTCGATATGAATTATAAAGATGACATAATGCATGTTATTGAATTTCGACTTGCTTAAATATGACCGCGCTGAAATATCGAATAAAATTATCACATCTCTTTATGTGAAGACAGGTGGTAAATCATCAATAACCTTCATGGATTTGATTTTAGCTTATTTTTATTTACATTCATATTAGTTGATGTTATTAAAATGATTTATTCGTATAAGTAACTTAACAAATCACGTAATTTAATAGAATATTAAGACAGCGTCAAAAACACAAACCAATCATGTTGAATTATGAATAATTAAATTTCACATTTATGATAATTATTCCATTTACAGCAACTGATATTTACACAAAAAGCGAACTGATTATATTACACCTAAGAATCGCCTCTACGTTTTACTGGTTTAATTGTTAGAACCAATTAAAGGCGTACCACGACCAAATTTACATTCTTATTTTGAGGTATCGCGAAATGCAACATTCCAGATTAAATCGTGTTACGATCATGGATTTTTATTGGAATATCGCGTCGCGTAATGAGAATGTGAACGTTATTACGTTTATGTAGAGCCTTTCATCGGTTATTGACATTACTCTCGCTGGAATGTTGAAAGATATGTGTGGTTCTTACGGGAAGCAAAACAAAGTGGTTGACATTAGATAAGCTTTAGCTTAAACATGGTATTAGCAGTTAATATTGTCCTGTTTACCACCAATGTTTATCTTCCATTAGCCATAATCTATGTATAAAGCGGTATAAAAGCTTCTTATCTGTCAACACTGGCCTTATCTGGTGTATCATTTCTACCTCATTTTATTATCAGAACATTAATTCACACATAATATAAGAACCGTTTAGGGACTTGAGTTCTTTGTTTATATTCTACTTTGTGTCACTATTTTGTCCACGAAATAACACAGATTGAAATACAATATACACACGTACGCACTTACATACATACATACAAACATACATAAATACTAAAGTAACACTTGAGATAAAGCGAAGTACAAGCAATTTGAAAATGTAAGACAAATACACGCACACGCGGACGCACACACACAAACACGCACGCAGGCACGCACGCACGTGCGTACAGCATATTATATATATATATATATATATATATATATATATATATATATATATATATATATATATATATATATAATTATATAATATTTTCACAGTACTGTTGCAATAACACTTTAATCGCTTTATCACAAATGACACTTTAGTATTAAATTTAAGCCATCAGTTTAATATTGACCATTCTTGTAGAACAGGAAATTCTACATCTTGATCATAAACGAGTTGACGCCATAGTTTGTGCAGGTTGTCTTCTCCTACCGAATAACTAACTCAGTTTTCATTACTCATTACCTTGCTAAAGAGACAGCAGAAAATGCCACCAATTGGCAGACATTACTGTTTGTTTTGTTGGAAATATGGGTACTGAACTTCACGCTTTAAGTATTTTAAACACCTTCCGTTATTGTAATAGCATGCCTTAATTTATATGGGAATAACATTAAGCAATCTTGCTACGTACAGGTTTAAAAAACATTCAGTAGCTAACATGTCGTTTCCACTTGCATGGTAGTGTTGTGCCTAAATACAGTAGCTAGTAAGGTTAAAACCTGTTAAAGTTGAAATAAAATATTTCATAGCATAAATTTAGTTTTTCAATTCAAAATATAATTCAAATAACCGTACGGGACCCGTAAACTTTACCTTAGCTCAGTAGCAAAAGGCTTTGGTTCCATATACCGAAGAAAATAGGAAGTAAGTAAGTGAGTAAATGAATAAGTGCTTAATGAGTCGGCGAGTCATTGCGTCAATCAGCGTGTGAGTGAATGAGCCAATGAGTTCTCGAATCAATGAACCTGTGGGTCAATTATCTTAAGTTAACTGATAAAGCTGGAACGTTTTATTGAAGGATGATACAGCCCGGAAACTGAGGTATAGCGTGATAGTTGGTGTATACCGGGGAGATTTTCTAGCGTTTTCTTGTTGTTAACTAAACGTCTTATGAGTTTATCGTATGATAAGGGTTTCTGTTTTCTTCAGATCGCGTACTCCTTATTTTGTGACTTGGAATATATAATATAAGATCGATCACGACATTACATCAGATATGGGCTTTGAGAGATAAATCTATCAAAATGCGTATTTTTTATAAGACAAGTTACATTCGACAGGCTCAATTGTGACAATTGTGATCGTGCCAAACCATTATCAGCATTTGCCGGTGAATTTATGTGATTGGAAAACTTATTTGATAATTCACTGAACTGGTATGAAATAGTAGCCATCAAGTCATCTACGCTATATAAATCTAAATTCCTGATAATATCAAGACAAACCGATTCTACATAGTGTATCTTAGCTCTCTGTATATTTATTTTCCATACCTGTCTATTTACATCCCTCACTACGATATTACGTCGATCCTTCAAAGTATTATATCACATATATTAATCACGGTCTGCCATAAACATTACCTATGTTATTGTTGACGCATGTGAACTGATAATGTCAAATTCACTATATAGATACTTGACCTATGGACGATAAACATACTCGGCTAAAAGTCAATTAACTGACTAGACACTACCTGGGTAATACAGAGTGGTATGTAATAAATCTGCAAGATCTACCGGCCGTTTGTTTTCATCCAGGTGTATTTTAATAATACTTGTGTTCATATTGAATGACATTAGTTAACTGATATGCAATTCCAATTTGCGATGTGGCCAACATTTTGTCACAATTATTGTCACATACCTGGCACTAATCATGGAATGACACGACCTTGAAATATTTCGCAGACTCAGCAAAACACCGGAATTCAATTTGAGACTTTGAGGTAAAGTTGAGATTGCTTATTATTTCATTGCTTTCAGTTTGCACTTCTGGTGTAGCCTCAGGTAGAACATTTCGCTGATGAAACACTTTCTAGGGTAATGAGGTGTGATCACTCAGGCCTTCAATTCATGTATTGTCTATCACATATATTTATCTATTCCTACAGAAGCAATACAACACTAATACAAATAACCAACACGCTTAACTTAAGTGAAAATTACTAAATAAAACATAGAAAAAATTACTAAATAAATTGTGATATACATGGTTATCACAATCAGTCACACACAAACACACACACATATATATATATATATATATATATATATATATATATATATTTTGTTTGTGTGTGTTTGTGTGTGTGTGTGTTGTGTGTGTGTGTGTGTGTGTGTGTGTGTTTTTAGCTGTGTATAATAAGGCACAGGCACAGAGAATCTCGAACCGTGAATTCAAACTCTGGACGTTTCTTCAGGGGACTGAATCCAGAGTGGCGACTTTTCTTGCTGAGACATGTGTAATGTCTCACCAGTCCCTAAGCCGCCAAGCAAAATCAAAATACGAATCACCTACAGCCGTGGAGTTTGGGTGTAAAACACCCAAGTCAGATCACGGCAGTAGTGAGAATGTTTAGCTTAATTATCTAAGCAGCCCTATTTATAGCTATTTTTCAATTGCTGTATCTTTCTTCAAAGCAATACTATATAAACCATATAACCCAATTGTCACTGTCTTCAAAGATCAGTTTTTACAACGGGCAGGCGTCATGAAGCGATTACTATTAAAACTGTTTATCTTAATTACTATTAAAAGACTGACATCTGCGCTGAAGCAGACCGTAATAGCGCGTCATAGCTTCCGTACTGTTTGAACTATGCTATCATTTTCAAACCTGACCTAATTTATGCTATTCTAACTATTGTAGTTCTTAAAAGTTATTTATGACAAGCAGATTAGAACTAATCTTGAATGTCATAGTACAAACTGGACATAACTGGACCTAGGAAAGATAAATCTATTCCCACATACAACCAAGGTGAATTATATATACAAGTAAACTTGTTATGTAAAACACACCAACCGCGCGAACTGTGTCCAATGCCACCGCTCGAGATGCGATGCAGTGTTTCTATTCCTGAGTCAGGAGTACTTATAATGCTTTAAGAGCGTACTGTGCCTGCTACAGTCATTTAAATGCTGGATAACCAGGCCAGACACCTAAACGGCGTGCCTCCAAAGACGCAAATAGTACATGGATTATACAGCTCTAGATCAACTTTTCTTGAATGCAGGGACCGGGAAATATGGTCTCCACGCATAGAAAACGGAACTTTCTCAACCGCAGCATAATATGCCTTGTGATATTTGCTGGAGGGTCAAATACCTCATAAACATACAAATCCAATAAATACTATGACCTACCCGTCACTATTATAACAATTTACATCGCCCTTTAGCAGACCGTTATGGCGGAATTGCCGTTCTATATATTAACATTTTCAAATCAGACCTATACAATCTGCTATACAAACTATAATTATAATATAGGGTTTTATTAATGACAAGGAGACTAAAGTTAGCCTTGAATGTCATAGTACAGACTGGACATAACTGGACCTAGGAAAGATAATTCTATTCCCACAAACAACTAAGGTGAATTATATATACAACTAAACTTGTTATATAAAACACACCAACCACACGAGCTGTGTCCAATGCCACCGCTCGAGATGCGATGCAGTGTTTCTATTCCTGAGTCAGGAGTACATGCTTTAAGAGCGTACTGTGTCTGCTACAGTCATTTAAATGCTGGATAACCAGGCCAAACACTTAAACGGCGT
>JAODUP010001466.1:0-51546 GCA_025642065.1 Paralvinella palmiformis | reverse complement strand
AGGCAGTAGACTAGACTACAGTATGACCACTGTTAGCTAATCTTCACTGTGAAGCCATGTCAAAATATCCACTTAACACTGTGTGTGGCTAGTGCGTACTAAACTCATCCATTCTGATGTGTTTTACCTCGTAATTCTCCAGCCTGTGATTTCTGTTTCGTCAGCTTCTCTATTACACGACTTTGTTCCAGCATGACATTTTGTAGGCTAATTAGCTGGTTGTATAACTGTATTACTTGCTCCTGTAATTGATCTCGTCCTAAGGAAAACATTCAACATCGTTAAGATAAGCCATTAAAAACCATTGTCACAATATTAAAGGCTTTGATGTGCAGCAGCAATCAAACTATTGATTCAAATATAGTCTGAATTTAGCAATGTTTGAATGCTAATCATTTACAGTACATTTTCCATGGTCAACAAATCATGAACATACCATACATACTCCCGAATAAGGCACACTTTTTATACTCCAAATAGAGTGTGTCTTATATGCGGGTCATACTAAAAGGGGAGGTATGTTTTGCATAATTTAGGGGGAAATACAATAATATTGTTTTTCAACATTAAAAATGAGTACTACATATACTCGCGTATAAGTCGATTTTTTGGGTAGGGAAAAGGGAGCTCCCAAAAGCACCTTGACTTACATGCACATCATATTTCCTACCAGCCGAAGAAAAGATGTTTTTGGCCATCCTTGAAACACAACACTTGCTGTAAAACAATTAATTAATAACACTTGCCAGTTGAAGGGAGTCTAGACTCAGGCGGTGTTTGGTGTGACAAGTTTGTCTATTACTAATAGACAAACTAATAGTATTAGTTATAATATCAAAGCGAAATCCGTGTGCATGCGTGCGTGTGTGTCACTGCCAGTGAACAAACTGATAGGCCTATTAATATATTTATGACACACTTGCTGACACCACGAGTTTGAAACGAGTGGGTCAGCTTTTTCACAAATGATGGCAATGATTAGGATTTTAGCCCATACTTGACCTCGACTTGTATGGTGAGCATATGCTGGAGGAAAGAATTACAGGGTCAAAAATAGACCTCGACTTATAAGCGAGTATAAACAATATATGAACAATAAACAAATTTGTTAGGTGTGATTTCTCTGTTGTCTTTCAAATCCAAACTTAATCATGATAACCACCATGATAATTTAATCAGATGATCTAATTAGTGATGTGCTCACAAAGACTTTACTATCAAGATATGTGAGTGTGTATAATTGAACGGAACAGTAAATGAGGCCAGGCAAAGAATGACCATATAAGCCACATCAAAGGAAAAAGATTACAGCAAACACTGTGTTAATTACCTCCAAAGTTGGCACATGGGAACTACTAATAAACTACTTCAAACAGCATTACTGAAACGAACGCACAGCCGCAGACAACCTGAAGCAGACTTTGTTACCAATCGTCACAGAGTGGGTGAAAACGGCCTGGGATTAAATTGCCCCCGCCATTATTACCAAATCGTTCAAGAAGTGCTCTATCAGCAATGATTTAGATGGCACGGAAGATGATGTATTGTGGGCTGAACAGTATGACAAATCTGACACTGACAACGAAGGTGCTGTCATGTATGATGACACACAAACAGATACAACAGATGTTCAGTGAGCGATGATGATGAATTTTTGGGTTTTGAATCAATATTGCTGATTTTAGCGGGTTTTATACACGGGTTCGACTTCGAGGGGTTTTATTGGCCCTAAAAACAGGTGCATCTTATATGCGAGTGCGAATTATATGTGAAGTTTATCAAATTTACCAACACATTTCCAAATTTCTGCAAATTCTAAATTTCAGACTACAGGCTTTCAGGAAGTTCTTCATTAACAAAGGTTTTCTTCATTAGCAACTTCTATCTTGTATAAGTGGAACATGCCAGCAGACACAAATTATTTACTATAAAACAATCCTGTGTAGGTTCGCTATGGTCTTACTCTTTGTACATTGCAGCCCCCCTTCCCTGAGCATGGACTTGTACAGTCGGGCACTATCGTAAACCCTGTAAATAATGTGTTTATAGTGAATAGTTGTACCAAATGAGCTAAATCAACAAAGACTTTCAATTTATCTAACTCAACCAGGAGGCATGTAATGGATCAGTAAGGATTTGATGAATTCGAATGAAAAGTCTTTCTGTTTCTACTGCCATACACAGACCACAACAGAGCAGATACAACTCATTCCTTGGATCAACCAAAAACGTTCATCAATCCATTGCATAGCAATTGGAAATACAAATCCGATAAAGATTATTTTAACTGAAGACAGCAACAATTAGCATACCTTTCAATGGACTCCCAACTACTGTACCATCGCACCCATCCAGGCAACACGGATCTTCAATTTTTGTCCTGTTCGTTGACTGTAATCTGTACGCTTCACAAGCAAGCAATTTAGTTTGCAGTTCCAAAACGGTCTCTCTTAAGGTTTTTTTATCTCGTTCCCATAACTTTTCCTTCTCGTTTAGCTCACCGTTCAGCTGCCTGATTTTGTGTTCATATTGTATGGTGATGTGCTCCTTGACTTTTTTCAATTCCCTGCATTTCCTGGCAAATTGAGCCTTCAAATCCGTATTCTCAATGTGCAAGTCTTGTAATTGCAGACGTAGACTCACTGATCCCTCAGACATTGTATTATATAATGTGTACATGCGTGAAAGATGTGAGAGTCTTGTATGGATACTGAATAAAAGATACCTCCAAATTATTTATGTTATTGATGATGATGATTGATGTTTTACGGCCACTTTTGGGCACATGGTAGGCTAAGCTAAATGGGCCGAGCGACCTCCAAAGGTAATGAGACGAAGTCAAAGACGAAACAACCTTCAGATATGCTCATGCCGAGATTCGAACACAGGGGGTGGTGATATGTGGTCCAACATGCTGCCGGTAGACCACGGAGGCACCCTTATTACTGAATTGAAAAAATTTAAGAAATACCAACATAAAATATTATTTTACATTCATGTTTGTAATATATAAATAAACTAATTCTGATATAATGATAATCCACAACTGGTTCTAAGTAAAATAGATCAAATGTGAAAGTTAAAATCACAAAATAAAGGTTTATGGTCTCATAAAGGTATTTGTGACAGGTTTACAGCACTGTCATGTCATAAACAGGTTTACAACTATCATAAACCCAAACCTGATTGCATATCATACTGGCTCTTGCAGAGTTAGTACTTTGTCCATTGTAAATACTGTATTCTCTGACAGTCAAATTTCCGAGAAAGTCCTTCACATATGCATCTCAGATCTATGACGATGCACAGAATTTAGTTCATCGAATTATACTCCCATCTGTTCCCTAGTCAGTCCCAGAGCAGAGTTATAGGTAGTGTACATCTGTGGGATGTTGACAATAATCTGAGTTTCATCGTCTTCATTTCCTCAATCATCCATCACTTATAAATTCAATATATGAATCTCTTGCCAGAACATGCAAAGGTCTCTGACAAAGAAAGGAAATATTCACATCAATTTTGACAATTGTTTATTCAGTAATTGGTGTGTGATGTGTATCCATATATATATATATATATATATATATATATATATATATATATATATATATATATATATATATATATAATTTTCGTTTGATTGCAATATAAAGAAAATCATCGTAAAATATGTATATTTTGAAAATAAGTTTTATTGTGGACGGAAACATGGTCAGAAATATTCTGTTAAAGTTGGGTCTGGTATCAAATTTTAGAGAGAATCGAGCTCTATCACACCATCATGTCATAACCCTATTTCACCTACCACTTATTCCACATGCTGATTTAATGCCCCCCCCCCCAAAAAAAAGAAGACAAAACAAATCTTTCACATTTTTTTGTGCTTAAATTCTGATAACAGGATATATTATTACCCTAGAGTACAGAGAATGAAATTGTACAGTTTAAACATTGCTAACTATCTGACTATCATGGTTCTAAAGATAGTGACTTGCAAAGTTGGTAGGAAAAAATAGGTAGATCTAGATCTATGACACAGCTTTGAGCCCTGAAACTGTCATGTTTGTACACCAATTAATCAAAACGTTATCAGGGTTCAAACAGGGATGAAAATTTACAATGTACATGGTAGACTCTAGTTGATATATAACAAATATTAATACAATGTGAAGTTGGTCAGGTTGGAAGCACTGGTTGATTTTATATGCAGGCCTGCCACTTACCCAAAGACAAAAAGTAGGGATATCTTCGATGAAAAAGTTGGGATTTTGAAGACTGTTAAATGCAATGTTTGCAGCATTATGCTTGTTTGGTGGGGGTTCAGTACATGCACAAGTCTCACAACATTACAGTCGTCTGAAAATATAAATAAATTCAGTGCTTGTTATTATTCATTTGTAACCCTGTTTTGTTTGATTAGCCGATATATAATTTGATAACGTATGTACTCACTATTTAATGGCCTTACCACCACTGATCTAAATTGGGTGATGTTTAGTTATCTTTCTTCAATTGGAACAGTTGGCTAAAGAGGGTGCCTGTCATCTGTGAAATATAGTTATTGAAAAACATATTTACAATACAATCATAAATAATACATCAAAATTAAATGGAACCAAATTATGAAACATATGACATATTCTAAATATTGAGAGTATGACATAAATAATAGCATAAAAATAAATCATGCGTAATGCTGACATGACTTGAACAAAACATAAATTCACTCATTTACATAACACAACAACTACATCAACTCTAATAAACAATTCTCTGAGGCTTCTAATCTATGACTTCTTAATTTTATTCAGCTTCTTCTTATAGTTGTTGATTAACTTCCTCTTTTTATCATTGACATAAATTCACTTTTCTTGTATACAGCGTAGTTGTTTCTGGCCAGAATCTATTTTTGATTTAGCAGCATCAAGCATTGATTGAGCTACTGATCCCTCTGTAAAATTCTTATCAGTAATAGCTTTTGCAAGATGACTGTTACCCTCTGCAAATAGGTTTTCACCTATTTTCAAAGGTTCTGCCAATTCTTTCTCCTTCTCTCCGACTTCTTTTTCTTTTAATGGCATGCTCTTCTTGTCTTGATTCAGTTTCTCCGGAGCTTCACCAGCATCTTGCCTGTCTTTGTCTACTCATACCTTATCTCTTTCCCCCTCCAATCATTGTCTCTGTTCTTCATTTTTCTTCTTCGTGTATTTGACAGATGCACTCCAACTATAATTCTGCATCTGTCAAGTCACTGGAATGTTATGTACATTAGCTTTCATCTGCTTAACGTCAACACATTACTGTTATGAGAGAGGGGAGGGAGCTCTCTACATCTGCATTCTCATGTGATTTAGTCAGGAGACAATAGATGAATTTTTGAAGTTTCGCGAACTTTGGCTATCCTGAAGTGTTCCTTAGCTGGAAGACATTTCTCCAGTAGAGGTTCACTTTGGGGTAGGTAGTCTTGTCTGTGGCCTGCTCCTTCAAGTACCAGTTCTCAGGTATATCTTCGTGTGTATATACTATTCACTCCTCCAATGCGGAATCCACCTCTATGTCAGTTAGAATATGAGGAACAGCTGCAATGAATTTCTTCAGGTAGCTTGTTGTTCCATGTTGCTGTTACATCAATGGATGTAAAATCTCTAGATGCTTCAGGATATCATCATCAATGGGCAAGTGGCTGGTGAGATACCTGGAGATGGTGACATAACATTCTCTCATCGCCTTGATCTCTATCTCTCGTGGCATCTTTTCTGAAGCAGCAGCGCCACATTTTACTTCAGAATTGGCAAGCGGCTTATCCCCCTTCTTATAATCAACCTGTTTAATCTTTTTGTTGAGCCTTTAGATATCTACCAAACACCATCCTAACCAGAAGACCACATTCATCATAGAGAATATGAACAATGGGGCCCTCGGTCTGGAATAACTTTAGGAAAGGTTAAAACATATTGGCCAGCGATGCGACAAATTTAAGCCTGGTGATTGTGTTCTTGTCTTTCAAGCATGCACATATTCTGTGGTAATTATCATTCTTCTGCTGCTTCTTTGACAGTAAGTGTTTCAAGTAGTCGTCACAGACTGCAGCATAATGCTTGATGACTCTTTCTGTGGCAGGATCAAGAGCTAGCCACCGAAACTGAACATATCAAATAGAATACTTTTCCTCCAGTTCCATTTCTTGAAGGACTTCCGCTTATAAAGTGACTGCTTGAACCAATAGAACAAGTCTAGGCAGAGCTGGTCCACTTCACTTCCATATTCTTTAAACCCATAACGAAAGGCATTACAAGCGACATGAAGGCTGCAGAGGATAAAAGGAAGGAGGCCATGAAGATCCCCCACCTTCAAATGCTCATCAATGATCTTCCACACAGCCTTGTTGACATTTGGTCCATCAGACAACAGACTCATGAGTTTTCCAAGATCAAGCTTGTAGTCTGGCTGGTTCAGGGTATTCAAGTAATGCACAAGCAACATCAACAGCTTTGGCCTGATTGAAAAATGAAGCTGGCAGGAAATGCACTACAATCTCCTTTCGGGAGTGTGACCATTATCGTACAATTACATCCATTTGCTTCTTCACCTGTTGTGTTGTGGTCTCATCATACTGGATTGTGAAATAAATTCCTCGAATAATCTTTTTAACCATGGCCCTACCACATCAGATATAAGGTATGTAGCCTTTGTTCTGCTTAGGGAAAAACCTTAGGATACTTGACCAGGAAACATTGTTCTAAAGATATCACTGATACTATCGCTAGAAGCAAATGACCAATCTTCTACACACATTTTAATTGTACACAAAATCTCAGCTTTTCAAATCTTCTCAGTGAGGCTTTCATCTCGGAATGCCATAAGTGTATTGATAGTTTTAGAGGTAGACGTTGAATTGCTGGCACACGGGAGCATTTTTTTTCAGTCTATGGATCACCCAAACTGACGCCATTTTATTTTTCCGAGGTGACGATTTTGTGTCCAGCTTTTCAGGATTTTTCTATATTTCTTTTCAAGGTAAGACAAAACAAATTTAACTGTTGATCTGTTAGAGTACTTAGATGTATTTGTATCAAAATAAGCATTGATCGTCACCTATATTTTGAGTATTCTATTTTTAAAGTTTGGTTATGAAGTTAGAATCGAAGGTCAACCAAGCTTTGAATTACCGTGCTCCTATTCCTAACTCACAGAAGAAATTTTTTCATTTTTTGTATTGATGTCTATGTGAAGTGGTAAATTATATTCCTATAGATCTAATAAACCTTATATATAGATATAGATCTAGACCTAGTCTACTACTAGATGTCTAGTCTAGATATAGGTCTAGACGTGTAGATTTAGATTGAACTGGATATGCTAGACCTCTAGTAGGTACTTGCACATTTTGTTTAGAATTGACTGAATGCATTTGGATAGATCTTCATTTGATAGAGCTTGGAAAGGGCTTTAAAATGGTACCTAATGTTTTGAAATAGCTTAATTAAAAACGAAGATATGGGAGTTTAAAGTTAATAATTTTGGAGTCCACAGTTAATGGTAATTCTTAAAGAATAAGACCAAAAACTGTGACCAACTAGTGAAATAGCTAATACAATTACCTTGGTTTAAACGTTATATCTGGCTTAATACTACAGATATGGCTTTAAAATTTTCTGCATATGATTCCCCTGGAATTCTGAAAATAATTCACGAACAATAAAGGGACAACACACACTGATACAGCTTTTCTCCAATCATTTTAATGAGCAAACCGTAATTAGATAAACGAAAACCTGCAATATACAATTAGGAAGTATTTAGAATCACAATACACATCAAGATTGAGCAGTTTATCAATAGGAAATGCTCAATAAAGCTTATTATTTAAATACATCTTACTTTACAATAACCAAACAATATTAATATTAATTATACTGATGCAGTATAATTTAAAACAATCTGCATAACATAATAATAGTAACTCATTCACACTAACCTGGTCCTAATGAATGATTTCATATCATATGTAAACACTGAGAGCTCATCGGCAATCCCCTCCCATGCCTTATTTTTTCATTTTGTTATTAATATTGCAGTTGTGGTTCCTATTCCTATATCCAATATTTTAAGATGATTTAAATATATTATTATAATTATATAATATTAAATATGTTCCTAGTGGTTTTTTTCTTCATATTCAGATATTGGTAGATCTAGTCTATATGATTAATTAATCTTTAATAAGCCTGAAGCATGATTATGTCAAAAACCAAAACGAACCAGCCGCGCTTTGCATTGTGGGGTTTATAGCGGGTCAGCTGAGCGATAATACCGTGATAACCCCGCCATTTTAACTTTAAACGTCAATGTGTTTACTTTTGCTGTTAGCACGAACAATAAAGGGACAACACACAGCTTTTCTCCAATCATTTTAATGAGCAAACCGTAATATGATAAACGAAAACCTGCAATATACAATTAGGAAGTATTTAGAATCACAATACACATCAAGATTGAGCAGTTTATCAATAGGAAATGCTTAATAAAGCTCATTATTTAAATACATCTTACTTTACAATAACCAAACAATATTAATATGAATTATACTGACGCAGTATAATTTAAAACAATCTGCATAATATAATAATAGTAACTCATTCACACTAACCTGGTCCTAATGATTTCATATCATATGTAAACTTACTACATGTACAGAGTGGCGCAATATATTTGATATGCTAAATAAAGCCTCTGACGCATGTAATTCAAAAAGTAATATAAATGATTTATGTTTTATAACCAGTCTTTGAGTCATTTATTAAGTTCCCATGTTAAAACTAGTTTTAGTCAGGGGTTGAATGAACACCAAATTCCCAATGTAAAAATCTGCTAAAATTTGAGAAAGTGTAATAAAATAGTCCTGTAGTCCTTCTTCTACAGTCCAATAGGAAATTGTTAAAGTACAGATATTGTTGTGAGGCGCTATTTTGCGATTTATCTGCGTGACATATTTAGCGCTGAAATCTGGGCCGGATTAACCGAAGGTAAAATATAGGGGTTCGAAACTAACGCTATTTCCCGCTAGCTTTGCATCACGTGACAAGCCTTTTAACCGCCATTTTTAAATACGTTGTTAGGTTTTTTTACTGTTTTTTTCCTGACTGAAATCAACCAAATATTAGCGAAATATTCAAGATTTCATCAGAAAGTAAGTTTTTAAGACTAAATTAACACATTAATGATAATTTGAGAGCCCAAACAACACCAAAAAGCGTTTCATTAGGGTCCAGTTAAGTAAGAAATGAAGTATTCAATTTGATTAAATGATTATGATGCGATGGCAGTTTTAAAGCGCCCGACGTGGGCCCATGTAACATGTTTGGTGCACTGGACCAAGAATCGTGGACTGACTGCCATCCAAGATGGCGACCACTGACATGATATGAGATATGTATTGTAAATTCAGTCATTTTACTTAGCAATGAATGGTGTTTTACTCTTAAGAACATTTCAGTAGCCTAGCCTAGAGGCTAGACCTAATTATAATACACATTCAAATTAAGAGCTGGTCCTAGTATTCATAATCATATATATTAAAAAACTGCTTGTTTTAATTAGACTGAGTTAGATGCCAGATGGTGAAATGGCAAACACAATCAGTGATGTCCGGCAGATAATCGCAAGTTTTAGGGATGACATTGATAGTTCCAACCTTTTGCAGACTGAGGGCTTTCGGATAGGATTGTTGCTTTATATACATTCGGGTGCTTGCAAGAAAAAGGATACTGTTTTACAGTGAGAAAACTTGTTGAAATTGCCTTGATAAATGGTATCCAGGATGTCAATCTTGGAGCATTAAGACAAATTATCATTAAATATGTAAAAAAACTATACTCTTATAAAAAAAAAACTGCAAGGACCTTTCATCTAATAGAGGAAATGGTAAAAGAATAATTCCAAATTCCACAGATCGTCATTCCTCGACCATCTAATATTAAAACAACCAGCTCACTGACAGAAGCTGGAAATAAATTAACGGAGTCACCTAAAAATAAACTAGAGTGATTGTTTAAAATGTGATATTAGAAGAAAAAGGATTTGTAAGCTGGTAAAGGCAAAGGGTGATTTAAAATCTCAGTTGGCATACCAGAAATTGACAGCAAGTTCAAATGATGTCATGAAAAGATTAAAACAGTCTGGACAGAAAAACCAAAATCGAGCATAACCTCCGTAGTGATCGTAGACAACTAAAACAAATCTGTGCTGCCAAGGACAAGGAGATAACTTATTTGAAGTCTAAACTGCAACAAGTCGATTATGGGAATGTCAAGAAAGAAATATTAAAACTCCGCAGGTCTAAAATAAAGAAAAAATCTGACTTTAAACGCTACAAAGCCAAAACTAGTTTAGAGATTAGAAATTTGAAAATTATAAATAGTGAGTTACAGAAGGAGGTTAGTACTCTACAAATCATAAATGAAAATTTAAAAGTTGAGTTAGATGATACCATTCATGATTCAGGTGTTAATACTACAGTACATACTAAAATTAACCAAAAAACCTACAACATGGCATATAGGAAAGCTGCATACCACTGTTTATCCAATCAGGTACCTGTGGAAACGGTTGGATATGTAATAGCAAGTATTGTTAAAGAGTTAGCTGGTGGTCAACTTGATTATAGCGCAGACAAAAAAAACTATGTCAGTTTGCCTATGAACTGGGAGTTATTAGTGATATTCAGGTTGGGGAAGCTATGGTTAATCATAAAATATGACAATTGCATGGGATGCTACATCATCAGATGCCAACCATGTAAATGAAGTACATATAAATCTGCCAACAAATCCACCAAAAGGTCTTATACCAATCTCGAGACAGTTCCATTAATGAAATTAAGTATTCAGAATCTGATGTCATTGAAAGAGCATCCTCTTGAAATACTCACCAAGGAGAAGGATGCTTTCAATGAAACCATGTTAGAAGATGCCACACTGCAGTTTCCAGCAAACACTGTACTCACCCAAGATGACGGAGATGTTTGAAAGTGTCCTTCAAGTTTGTTGGGTGGTATCCTTGTTGTCCTTGAGCGCCAACTGAAACCATACCTGTCATCAGCAACAGTGGAAATGCTCATCCAGACAAAGTCAGCCCCAATTCACAATATTTGTTCCGAAGAAACATTGGGTTTAACAGACCACCAATTTCGCAGGGCCCCAAATGCTAGTATTGGATTCATTGATGGAAAAGTCAAGGCCAGGAAGAACCACACCTTATCCTGGCTTGATTTAAAACCACTGGAAGAGCAGCAACACATTATTTCCTTTGTAGTTAGGAGGGCTACAACAGTTCATACATTGAGGAAACAGCGAGACATGCTAATTCAAAAGTCATTGGGAAAGAAAAGCAGAAAGAAAAGGAGAAAAAACGTGAGAGGGCAGATCAAATGAAAATTGAAAAATGTATAAGGAACATTATTAGTAATGAATTGGATATTAAAAATGAATTTCTGGACATTACAGATGAACAGCTTGCTCTATTTAGAGCAGTTATAGCTGATCCCACAGTTCTGGTAGGGAGATTTTTGGAGCATGTGTGGGAGATTGATGCTGGGGAAAATGTCTTGTTTTATGGCAAAGTTAGAAAGGCCAAGATAGTGCCTCACAACAATATCTGTACTTTAACAATTTCCTACTGGACTGTAGAAGAGGGACTAGAAGACTCTGAGGACTATTTTATGACACTTTCTCAAATTTTAGCAGATTTTTACATTGGGAATTTGGTGTTCATTCAACCTGACTAAAACTAGTTTTAACATGGGAACTTAATAATTGACTCAAAGACTGGTTATAAAACATAAATCATTTATATTACTTTTTAAATTACATGCGTCAGAGGCTTTATTTAGCATATCAAATATATTGCGCCACTCTGTACATGTAGTAGGTTTACATATGATATGAAATCATTAGGACCAGGTTAGTGTGAATGAGTTACTATTAGTATATTATGCAGATTGTTTTAAATTATACTGCATCAGTATAATTCATATTAATATTGTTTGGTTATTGTAAAGTAAGATGTATTTAAATAATAAGCTTTATTAAGCATTTCCTATTGATAAACTGCTCAATCTTGATGTGTATTGTGATTCTAAATACTTCCTAATTGTATATTGCAGGTTTTCGTTTATCATATTATGGTTTGCTCATTAAAATGATTGGAGAAAAGCTGTGTGTTGTCCCTTTATTGTTCGTGCTAACAGCAAAAGTAAACACCGTAACATATATATATATATATATATATGTGTGTGTGTGTGTGCTTTATTTACAGTGATGAAACTGCAAGCATTCATTTGATACTACACACGATGTGTTTCAGTAAACTTTTTCTGCTTAATTTATTCAAAATGGTCAATTTCAACAAATTTAAGATAGCTGTCAATGCTTTTCTTTATTTGTTGTAGCTTCATTGTACTTAAGGTAAGTAATGAAGCCCCTTTAACTATTTTTCATGCATTATTTAGCTTGAAAATGCATTGATATTCATCATATTGTTCATTTACGATCTTGGTTCACTTGACCGTGACTCTTTAAAGGTCAAGGTTATGCCACTATGGTCAGCTCTGCAAAGAAAGATTATTTTCAGCCATATCTGTAGTATTAATCCAGATATAACGTTTAAACCAAGGTAATTGTATTAGCTATTTCACTAGTTGGTCACAGTTTTTTGTCTTATTCTTTAAGAATTACCATTAACTGTGGACTCCAAAATTATTAACTTTAAACTCCCATATCTTCGTTTTTAATTAAGTATGTATCATATTTTAGTACTCATCATACAAAATACAGCACTTCTGTCCATTTTATATGTTTTGAAAACAATTAATAACAGTTTGTAAATTTGATTTGTTTAGTTATTAGTATATTAATATATAGACCTATATTTATTGGTGTATGGTAATGAAGTCAAACTGATGGTTCTATTGTTACAGGCATCCACCATAACATTGCTGAGGCATAAAACAGGACCAGGGAGGGAGTAGAACGTAGGAAATTTAAGTTCACTGGAAAGTCTGATCCTTGGGATAATGGGGAAAACAACGTCTCATGGTTGGTAGAAGTAGCTCATAACTGTAAATTAACATTGGATTGGTATACCCAAATGATGTCTTTATTGCTTTAGCTGGCTATAATTAATTTTATATTCATAAACACAAAAACACACTCACAAATGCTCAAACACAGCATTTTGTTGTACATATATATATATATATATATATATATATATTTGGATGTCCGTATATTCACTCAATACTTTTTTATCTCACAGGAATAAAATGTGGAGTCCCATGAGCCATTGCATATCTCTGAAGATATATATATGCAGAAAACACATCTCTGGTTAATGTATACTACCAAAAGGCCATAACAAGGTAAATTTTTGGCTTAGGTTCTCCAAGATTGTAAATTCAATTTTGCACAGCCAGTATTTTGTATAAACACAAAACTTATTTATTTTCCAGTCATCCATGAAGAATCAGTAAAAGAAAGTGGAGATGAAAATAAACAGCCACCAGAGGAAGCTGCTGTAGTTTGTATGTTCACATTTACATGTCAGTACTTGATGTGATTATACAATCTGGTTGTTAGATACATTTTTGTATTGTCATGTATACGAGTCATATCTGAATGTATTAAGGAATAAAGCAAATTTTTATTATATTCACTTTATTCATCACAAAAGAAAAATATGCGAAACAATTTTGTTTTGTATAAGAATACAATTTGTATAAATATTTATGAACACCTTTTTATTGTCATTCATATATGATTTATTTACCTTTGTACAACAGTTCCTCTCCCTGCACATGCTGGGCATTGTAGTGACCATTTTAAGTACTTTAACACTGATATTAAGTGTGTCCAGACATTTAAAAAAATTTAAACTATGCTCTAGGGTTCAAATATATGTGATTACAAGTAAAGTTTGGCAGATTTATTGCCACAGATTACAATAGTTGCGTATTGACACACTGATAATGAATCACCCAATTTTACTCAACTTGATCAAATGCAAATTCATTAAATATTATGTTATAGAAATTACACTCTGATTATTGACACCAATAAACATCATACATGTCAATAACTGACAAATTTATATCCACATCTAAATGTATTACCTAAACTATGCTTTCACATATACAATAAGTTTCACTTATGGACCATAAATGTAACAATATGTATTGTTGTTATACATTAAATTAAATACTAAAAGTTTTTGTTGTTATACATTAAATTAAATACTAAAAGTTTTTGGTAGTCTCAAATAAACTTGACTCAGTATGTCTAACTAAAGTGTGCACTCATTCTCTACGGGATATATAAGCACTATGCTGTACAATTTTGTACTACACAAGACATTTAGTTCAATTTTCATGACATGCTTCAAACTACAACATATAAATTATCTTTCCATCAAAAGTCTTCTTTTAGATATTCCTGTCATAAGCCATTTCAGTAGTGGGTAGTCATAATCTCCAAGCAACACAAGGTCACTATATAAACCTTGATTAAAGCAATGAAACAAGGGGCTCTGGCAGGGAAAAACTGCATCATGATTAGATCCTCGCCATCTAGTCCCAAGTATTGTAGTAGTTGTTACATTGGAAAAGTTAACTGACGAATGCAAACCATAGATTTTTTTCATTATTGTGGCTATTTGTTCCTCCGACATCTTTTGGGCGCCTCCGTGGTCTAGCGGTAGCATGTTGGACCACAGATAACTAATACCCGTGTTCAAATCTCAGCATGGGTATATCTGAAGGTTGTTTCGTCTTTCGCTTCGTCTCTTTACCTATGGAGGTCACTCGGCCCATTTAGTCTACCTTGTGCACAAAAGTGGCTGTAAAACATCAATCATCATCATCACATCGGAAAAGTTCACATACCACAAAAGAACTATTACAATAATGGGCAATTTTTGTTGAAGGATATTTGTATATAGTAACTACTTTAGAAACACTGGACAATATGATGATGACTGTTCCAGAAATTGTGACGAATGCATGCACGCACACACACATATATATTATGCTGTCTTTCATGAAATATGCATGTTGATTCAGTGAAACATTTTCAACATAGAAATAAAACTGAATACCAAGCAAACCATTGACCAACTTTTGTTTCACTAGTTCCTGCCAACCCTAACATATATCAATGCTTTATATACTGAATTGTATTTTTTTATGTATGTTATATAGTGTATCTCTGTAGGAATATTATTTTATTTTGATTTTCCACATACTTTACCCAACCCTAGTACTTATTAAAGGTCTAACCAATGCAAATGATTAGTCAAGTTGTGTGTTTCTTTTAATTACACAAACAAATGTACACACATAGAAAATGCTTTGCTTTGTCTCGCCCATTTTATTTGCATGGTGAATTAAAAAGATTCATAAAAAGTAGGAATAAATGTTCAAATCATATTACTATGTGTGTTGACAGATCAAGGAATTGATTAATGGGCAAACATACAAAAAATGAATGGGCAAACATGAAAAATAAATTAAAATGTGGCAAGTGACCTCATAGAATTATAATGAGTGACTACATATAATTAGTAAAGGAGCACATACAAACCATTACATTGATGCTATGCTGGCCTTTGCGATTAACAAAAGAATATTCATCCATTGCTGACCCTTTTATTTTAATGCCTTTGGGAAACCTCTAATGGCATAGCATTATGTTGCAATCAGCCTGTTGTCTGAAATGAGCTATTATAATTTTATTTGGAATGAGTTTGGACAATAAACATGTTGAACTTTAAAATAGACTAGCATGTGAAAGGTTAATTTAAGATTCGGATGAGAACATGCTGATTAGGAATTCAAACTATGATCTCTGCAACATGTGTGTGTGTGTGTGCGTGGCATTACACCATAAGATAAAATGTTCATACATGTACTCTGGTACTGTAGAATATCTTACATATTATTTACAGGGTAACATATTTCAGCTGGTGCCTTTGTGCAGAGGAATTGGCAGACTGCCTTAATGCATATATGTACTGTGCTTCGGCTCACTCCCTGGATGCAAGAATGTTCAGACAGAAAACCACCATGGCTGAAAATCTTACTGCAATCAACACCTGCAAGAATTATAAAATATTGTATTAATATATATTACAAATGTTGATACATATCCACTATTGAATTTGTACATAGTTAAATTTATATTTATTAAATATTTAACTATGTAAGTTATACAGCATAAGCTGTTAAATGCACATATATTGTATAAGTTAAAAATACTGATAATGAATTTGTATATTATTAAATTTCTCTATTAAATATTTAATTTATATATGCTATATTTTTGAGTAATTATTGAGTAATTTCTGAGTAAATATAATATTAAGCTTGTAAATAAATTTCAAAAAGTTGCATGGGTATGAGAGGGTGTGTGTATAAATATTAATGCAACTGAAGGACTGTTTTGAAATTTTGTTGATATGCCAATAAATAAGTTATTAATTCTAATAGTTTTCTTTTTATTGATTACAAAATAATTCCAGTCAATTAATACAATATATTTAATATTGGAATTTGTTGTGCACATATTAAGAAATTAAAAGATACGAATCCACAAAGAAATACAAATCTAGTTACAACTAAATATTTTCACATTCATTTGTTTATATAGGTTTAGTCAGCACACATTAGCCATTATCTTTCATCGATGCAGTCAAAGTTTTTTCATCAAAATGAATTAACACAAAATTAAAGGTTCATATTTTAGATGTTTCTGAATAGCACTTAAGATCTTTCATAACAACAGAAAATCCATACTTCTATATTACTAGATGTCTTTCCTGAATAAATCACAGAAAATTGGACCTTTGCTGCTTTGGCTTTGATATCAATTGTTCATCCGAGCGCCCCTCCTTCAGTCATTTGCTGCGTAGGCCACATCACGAGAATTAAATCATTTTCTTCGCACATAAAGTGTATTTGCAATAGATAAAATTATTACATTATAGAGTAAATGACATACCTGCGTTTTGGGTGTCAAAGCTCTTGATCTACCACTGCAATCCATAAATTCGCTTCGGGCAAATTCTTCTGCTAAATTCTCAATGAAATGACAGTTCAGCCTATAGTCCGAAATCAAATCAACACCTATAAGATCTCTTAAACATAGTATTTCTCGAAAAACTCTCTCTTCGCGTAAGTGACGATAATTCCTGACATTCAGCGCCATTGTTTCCATAAAGAACAAAATAGGGACGCCCTAAAAGAGGTCCTTAAGTTCTCGAATTGTAGGACATTTTTAAGGTCAATTTTAAAGTAAAAAATCTTAGTGAAATGCAACATAACAATTGTTAGGTCAAATATATTTAAGGACAAAAATTAAGGTCTAAAATATGAGATAAAGACGACTTTAAATCTTAGTGAAATGATCCCCTGGTGAATACTTTGGCAGTTAACCAGCAGAGTGGTACCTGTTTGACACACTTCCACAGTACATGTTAATATAGCCATATTAACATAATATCCAATATTTACACATATTTGCAAATCTGTTACATCCTTCCCTGCTTGGAAAAAAAAAGTTGTCCCAACATTTCACTGAAAAGATTCAATGCCAAACAATTGAATCTGAAAGAAATAACAATCTTTCTAGATTACAAATAAAACTTATCTAATGAACTACATTATACACGATACTTAAATAATTACCTCAAACATCTTCTGGCGAATTTGTTGTATGAATTCCTCATGCATTGGATTAAGAATTACCAGTTGATTTAGAGCTTCAAGCTTTTCTTTCCAGCCTTGACTGGTTGGTGATGCCCTTTGAGCCATGATATACTCACCGGACCTATACTTGTCAGGAGGTTTCTTAGTCCTGGTACTTCTCCTAGGAGCTGGTTCAGGACGTTCGACTTGTGGTGGAACTTGTTCCTCCACGATTACCCGTTCCCCATGATCCTGGACTAACATTACCTGTTCCTGTGATTGCGGAGCTTGTGTTGATTCCTCAGCTAAAATTAACTGTTCATCGGGAACTACAGTGTCTGACTGACTGACAACAAAATTACCTTCATCTTCCTCCTCCTCTTCCGAGACTTCAGATATATTATCTGAAACTTCAGATATATTATCTGAATGTGTCTTACCCGGCTTATTGCTTGGCGTGGATGATTTACTACTTTCCTCTAAGGGTAAGAAACCAATAGGTAATAATAAATTCCTGTGAAGGGTGCGTTTAGGTTTTCCTTTTGCACTACATACACAGGTATCTCACCATTAGGTTGCTGAAGTACTACATATGGTTCATCTTCCCAGCGATCTTATGTTTGCCATCATAAGCTACAATTTTAACCAACACTCTGTCTCCAGACTCTACCACCGCTCCACCAGACTTTTCATCGTACTTACCTTTCTGACGTTTCTGTGCCGTCTTTGAGTTAGCAGATGCCAACTCCTAAGCTTTGTTGAGCCTAGCCTTCAGATTATCACAATACATATCATAATCCTTGTCCAAGACATCAGTGTTTGTTAACCCAAGAACAATATCCATCGCTAATCTGGGTTGCCTACCAAACATTAGTACATATGAAAATGCAAAGTCAGTTACAACAGTTGTGAGTAGCGAATAGGCTCAAGTATCAGTGGCGAATGGCCCAGTCACCAGTGGCGAATGTGGCAGAGAATTTTAAGTTCGCTGGCGAATGTGCCGGTGGCGAAAAGGCTTGGGTGGCGAATAATCTCGGAGCCGGTGCACAGACTTCGGTCACTTATATATATATATATATATATATATATATATATATATAGGGTCAGCCTATATATATTTATATATATACATATATATATAGTTCATTGGCTTAGGTCATTTATGTATCACTTTTGATTTTATGTGTTACGCTGAGATGCCAGCCAAGAAAACACCGACGCTATGACGCTATGAAGTAAGAGGCACAGACAATGTATTGGGCCCTTGAGGGTGAGTCAAGTATTGAAGAAAAGTGGCACCAGTTCACGAACAATATAAAGCATCTGATGGACAAACACATCCCCAAATCAAGATCACATATCCAAATTGAGAGAAAACGACCAATCTACATGACCGCAAAGGCTAGAGAGAAGGTAAGATTGAAGAAAGCTAATTTTTCCACCTGGCGATGCACCAGAAGTGGATAAGATTATAAACAATACACCAAAGCAAGAAATCAGGCAAAATGGGAGTATCGTAAAGCACAAAAGGAGAAGAAACTATCAAAAGAGAGTAAGAAAAACCCAAAAGCCTTCTACGAATATGCACAATCTAAACTTAAAACAAGAGCAGGCATTGCACACTTAGCCCGAGAAGATGGTACTCTCACTACAACAGACAAGCAGAAGGCGGATGTATTAAACAACTTTTTTCTTTTCTGTATTAACAAGAGAAGACACAAACAACATGCCGGCTACATTCACAAGCCGTACAGACAGTGAATTTATGGATATAAAAATGACACCAGGAGATATAGCAAAACAGCTATCCAAGATGAATCCAAACAAATCCCCAGGACCCGATGGAGGTGCACCCAGAGTACTAAAAGAACTACAAGAAATTATAGCTGAACCACTATATCTGATCTTCAGACAGTCTCTTGCTTGAGCTGGGGAAAATACCAGTTGGCTGGAAGATGACGCTGATGTGCCCCATATTCAAGAAAGGTAACAGAGACCAGGCCAAAATCTATGAAGAATGGTCTAACCTATGGCAACTGGGGTTTAATGCTGAAAATGTAGTTATGCACAGAGTATCACATGCACAAAGAGCGAGTCCAGGTTAACTTACAGACCACAGAACTGGAAAGGGACCGTGTTGTGTATGTTGACACCAACTTAACATTCAGTATCCACAAAACAACTGCCTCTCGCCATGTGTGTCATATCGCGGCGTCGCAAGAGGGATTACATCGCGATATTTCGTGAACTGTCTACTATGGTGCCACATCACTAAATAGAGCGGATGATACTCGATTTTGAGAACGCTACGAGGAGGGGAGCCCGCGTGGTGTTCCCAGCAGTCGAGTTACCACTCAGGTGATCTGGAGGCGCATCCAGGAGTGCGGCCTTCAGGTAGCCTACGGAACTAATGATGGGACTTGAAAGTGATGGCGCTGTGCTTTCTGCCGGTGCAGTACATCACACCCATCTTTCGTCGGCTGGAGCGAGAAGCGACAGCGGGGCTCACCCCGCTCCTACAGTATGTCGCCCGCACCTGGATCGAGAGTATAACATGGCCACCAACATGCTGGAGTGTGTATTTCCAGTCCGTCCGCACGAACAACGACCTGGAAGGATGGCACACTCGACTGAATGCCAGGGGTCGTGGCGGCATAAACTTCTCTACGTGTTGGTGGCTTTGTTGTACGACGAATCGTCCTTGATTCCCGTCCAGGTGCGGCTGGTGTCGGACGGCAAGTTAAAAAGACACCAGAAGAAGGTCTTCGTCGATCTGCAGAAGAAGATTTTCAGCTTCTGGGCAGAATACGAAAACGGGGACCATTTTGCCTGATTTCTTGCTTTGGTGTATTGTTTATAATCTTGTCCACTTCTGGTGCATCGCCAGGTGGAAAAATTAGCTTTCTTCAATCTTACCTTCTCTCTAGCCTTTGCTGTCATGTAGATTGGTCGTTTTCTCTCAATTTGCATATGTGATCTTGATTTTGGGGATGTGTTTGTCCATCAGATGCTTTATATTGTTCGTGAACTGGTGCCACTTTTCTTCAATACTTGACTCACCCTCAAGGGTCCAATACATTGTCTGTGCCTCTTACTTCATAGTTTCATAGCGTCGGTGTTTTCTTGGCTGGCATCTCAGTGTAACACATAAAATCAAAAGTAATACATAAATGATGTCCTTTTTCTACAGGTACATTTAGGGCCAAGTTGTCAATAGAGTATCGACCGAGTAAACCTAAGCCAATGAACTATATATATATATATATATATATATATATATATATCAGTGACCGAAGCCTGTGCACCGGCTCCGGGATTATTCGCCACCCAAGCCTTTTCGCCAGCGAACTTAAAATTCTCTGCCACATTCGCCACTGGTGACTGTACCATTCGCCACTGATACTTGAGCCTATTCGCTACTCACAACGGTTGTAACTGACATTGCATAAAATGAAAAAAATTCGGCTTTGCACCACCCACCCATTTACCCAGATGCCGGACGCGGCCGGCCCAGCCGTCCGTCCCGGAGCTCGGCCTTAGCTAAGCTCTATCTTTTAAAACTCCGAACTCATGTAGTCTCTAATCTACTTCATTGCTATACATTCTAATTACTCTACAAACTCTACTCGAAACTGTACAAAACCATACAGTCGTCGAAACTCACAACTCCACGACTCACATCAGAACAAAAAATCTACAACTTATATAGTGTACATACGTTCCTCTGTAAACAATATGGGAAAGCCAAAGAAAATAGCGGATAAAAGCAAGCAAATACAGCAATATTGGAGGAAAGACCGGATGATATCCCTGAAAGCCTTTGGATATTGCTACATACCATAAAGGAGAACATAAAAGGTGAAATTAAAGCACTGGACAGTAAGGTCAGTGCACTGATTCGTTTGAATGGAGAACTTGAAGAAAATGTTACATCTCTTGAACAGAGAGTCGAACGTTTAGAAGATCGACTGATCACAAATGACACTCTAAATAGGCGTATGCAGAACCGTATTCTTGACTTGGAGACACGTTCAATGAGAAACAATATTATTTTTAGCTTTGACCCTAAATCGAGCGATTTTGGTGCCGAGGCTGAGGGAGAAAAGTGTGTATCAACAATAAAGCACTTTCTCGGAAGTGTCCTTAGCATTCCACATGCTAATGACGTATATATCCCTTTAGCCCATCGGTTATGGATCCGTAGAACTGGAACAAGCAGACAAATTATCGCGACGTTCCCTATTGTTGATGAACTGCACATGGTTCTATGACACTGAAATAGACTAATCAGGGAGCGTAACCAATATGCGCTACCCGAGTTCAAGCAGAAACGGCAAAATCCTGCCAATAAAGCCCATCTTGCAAATGGTAAGTTGTATGTAAAGGGACGGCTACAGTCTAAATTCCTGACACCTACTTTCCCGCGTGTTGAATCGGCTGATGAAAATATCCCCAATTTCACCATTGCTATTGGAGATAAAATCACCGACGGAGACAGTACCTTTACTGGCTATGCTGCTGATGTAACCAAATTAGAGGATGTTTCAGTGGTTCTGGAACAATCACTGAAATTAGACGGCATTGCAGCTGCGACGCACCGTATTCATGCCTATCGCTACAAAGGTAGTGGAGGTGGCATAAATGAGAATTATTATTCAGATAGTGACGACCGTGTCGGCCTTCAGCTACTCAAAGCCATGCGTGATGACAAAATGTTGAATAGGATATGGATTGTCACCCGATTGTATGGACCAGATTACCACCATATTGGCAAAGCACGGTTTGACCACGTAAACAAACATGTAGTAACGCCAATTTAAAACTGTAAGTGCCACTGATACTTGTGTGATGTAATATACTGTACAGGTGTGTATGCAATAATATATACGTATGCATATAATCATGTACTATGGTAATGATTAATATTCTCCTGTTGTTGTAAACGCCTTATGTTTAATGATATTACTGTGTGTATGCTGGGATCACTTATAATCTTTATCGATGATATATTGACGCATAATGTTTAGCAATTTGTTTTTTAAACTTCAACGTATCTAAGCCCCCTTCAAGTTGATGGTCCATGAGACCTGAGTTAGTTATATTAGCGGTCGAATACAGGTGGCCTATTTTAGACGTAAAAAATCTTCATTGACCAAAATAATAGTTCCCTTGTAAATCACGCGGTACATAAAACAATATGAAATATCATAAACACATAAATCTTCGCATATACCTCTGTTATTCACGAACAAAATATTAATTCTTGGATATAATAAGAGATATTATATTGAATCTTAGTTTACAATGTAAATAAAAGACTTTGAAATAATAATTCCATGGTAAGCTTTGGTTGACCAACCACCGAAATGTGCTGCTAAAGGTATATGCCAAGGTGTACAATGAAACTGCTAATTAACCTGGATACCATTATAGTATTTAGTTTATTTCGATACAGTGTATACTAATTTGTTTGTATGCATGTATATGTTTTAACGTGTTGCACGTTTGAAAATACACGCAGTTTAATGCTTCATTGAAGCAGCTAAAATGGTTTAAGCTTGTGCTGCCAACCTAGCTGGAAACTGTTAATTACTTTCTTTGTGATTAATTCATGGAACGGCCAAACTGTGCTTTTGTCTTGATTTGATATTTTGTCTTTTATAATTATACTATTTAACTATGCATGTTTTAATTATGTTTTGTTTTATATGTGTAATTAGTCTATTATACGTTTCACCTCTTTGTCTGCTGTCCAAGGTGTGCTATTGAATATTTAAGCATAAAATGGAATTATAGGGAATGTAATGAACACAAACCTAATCTTTTTATTTCAATCAAAACGACCAATTGAATATTGAAGATGATGATCACAACCTCAACTGTCTGTTAAATAACTATTATGATGACAATGATGGTGAACATCCTCTGGATGCTTTCCACATTGACAGTAACTACCATGGAATCGAACAAATCAGTACAACAGTATTTGCAAATGCACAAAATTTAAAATATTATGCAATGCATTTTAATATTCGCAGTTTGCCAAACAAATTTAGAGAGCTGAAAGAAATAATCTCTCGATTCCACGATATAAAAATTAATATGCATTGCATAATGCTGTGTGAAACATTCTTGACAGATAACAGCTATGTGTTTATATAATTCCGGGTTATAAAGTAGTCTGCAGAAATAGACAGACTGGTTCACGAGGTGGTGTTGCTATGTACATCAGGGATGACTTAAATTACATTAATCGTGATGATATTTCTGTTATTGTCGACCGTAAATTTGAATGGTTTTGGTTTTGTTGTTCGGGGAGAATCCCCGGACTGTCGCTTAATCAGCACAGACTCTACGTTGGAGTGGTTGAGAAATCTCCTCCCCCACCACTCACAGGGGAGCAGTACGGAAAGATGGAGCCGAAATACCCTGAGGGTGGTCGCTGCCAGAGTGTTTTACGTCCTCAGGGGGTTTTATTTAACGTCCCCGTTTTATTTTAAATAATTCCGTGGAGACGGCAGCGCCATTTAACGTGGTCAGCCACCCAATATTTGTGGAGGCTCACTCAAAAACTGTAAATTGTATATTTGGTAAAATATACCAATTAGTTACTATGAAACGATTTTAAATAAACTCCAACATACTCAAAAAGACCTTGTGTTGGGAACCGATCAAAATTTCGATTACCTAAAATATAAAAATCAAGCACATCTTTCTGAGTTGATAGACCTTTTCCTAAATGTAGGCTTCTTACCTACAATTACAAAGCCAACCAGTATAACGTATAGTACTGCCATTCTTATTGATAACATATACATAAAAATAAGTAAAGAAATTATATCAGCATCAGGAATAATATTAAATAATATATCAGATCATTTATCAGTGTTCTTGTTTTCCGAAAAATATAAATCCATGAAAACTGAGCCTTTAATCTTTGAGCATAGAAAATTCAATAACAATACGTATCAACAAATTTGTGAGGCCTTATCAAAAACAGATTGGTCTAGTCTAAACTCAAGTGATGCTGAAACGTGTTACAACATAATTATAGATAACATAATTGATGTTATATAATATTTTGCATCTAAAAAGATAACCAAAATACTTGCCAAACATGTAATACCAGAACCATGGATAACCCCCGGAATCCCACATTCTTCAAAACACTTAGATTAACTTTATAACAAGCAATTGGATAAAGAAAACGTATCACGGGAACATTTTAAATATATAACTTACAGAAATAACTTTACCAGAATCAAACGTAAGTAAAGGGAGATATATTATAGTAACTTATTTCAACAATAGAAATCAAACATTAAGAAAACATGGAGCACATTAAACGAGATACTCAATGGAAAAAAATGACAAAACATCAATATCAAATTTATTCAAAATAGATAGATAACACAATTGAAAACGACCCCACTTACATTGCAGAAAAATTTAGCGAATATTTCTCTGAGATTGGACCTAAATATGCTTCTAATATATCACCGTCCAGCACAAATTATCAAACCTACATGCCGACATGTAAGAAAGCCACATCTCTATATTTTTTCAGTACATTCACTGCATGTACTAATGAGGGCTAGTGAAAGTTTGTATTTAATTACTTCACACAAACTGTACGCTGAAGTTTAACAAATAAACAGCAAACCATGGTTTATACCCATAGTTTGCTTGATATCTAAAACCCTGTACACTTGCGTTAGAAGTAAATAATGGGCGCATTGCTATAAGTGTAAATTAAATTTCCAAATGTCATTGATGAATAAATAAGCAATATATTTATCAAACGACATACTAATCATAACGTCAACATGAAATAATAAAGGCTTTAACAATAACTGTGTTCATATTAACGAAAGGTGTGTTGGATAAATACTTCAAAATGTCACTGATGCATAATTTAAGCAATATTTATTAACCTGCATATCAGTCAAATAAATACAGTTTTTTTAAAAATAATTAACTGTGAAGCCACCCAGGTAACAGTAGTTAGAGTGTACAATAAATAACAATTTAAATGCCAGTAACTCCAAATAATGGAACTAGCGATTGAATTAGATGGATCTGAGGTTAAAAAATAGTCGAAAAAACCTGCCGATTAGTTATTTGCTTACTGTACGAGCCAGTGCTTCAAATGTCTTGACACAGCTGCCATTCAAGAACTGAACACAAGATTTGACAGAATGGCGATTTACAGCAGGCAAACTGGAGACAGAGCTCACGACTATAACGTGTGGAAGAATATGTCTCTCAGTGAACCATCAACTATGTATAGGTTTCTGTTCTAATTTATGATATGACATGACCAAAATGGATAAGAATCTAAATGGCATTTTTTGGTGGATGTATTGTCAACTCTCACTCAATAACTTAGCCATAAGCGATGCTTGACAAACAGAAAATGAACTTTCAGTTACCGATATTTAATTAAACATTGTATTTTTAATTTTATTGTATCTGGACATAATATTGAAACTATATCGTGTCACAATCGCTACCCGCTGCTGAACACCTACAATTGTGTTAGCTTAACTATTTTGTCGCATTGCTTCACTGTGATGGCTCGAAGATGAACGATGGCCATGCATTTAATAGGAGACACTACGACCGATCTTCTCAAATTATTATCTACGCGCTATTGATTATATAGCTCTAATATACCATAGCCAGTGATAGATCTATATCCTATTATTTGTTATGATGATTTGGTTAGTCAGGCTGCTTTGAGATCGAATGTGCAAGTGACTCGTTTACCCTCAAGCTGGTCACAGCTAGGGGGAATCCTATAAATACAGGTTAGATTCGAACCCACAACATGAATGTTGAAAGCGTAATACGTGCTCTTGACTTATCATTGTTCTCACAAATGGGAGGACTCCATCAGCTCCCCCCTCCCCATAATCGTATGCCCACTTGGGAGTTGAGATATGTGCTGGGTGGAAACAGGTCTGATTCAGTGATAATTATATTGTAAATAATATCGTAAAGCGCCTTAGAGCAGCTTCTAGCTGAATAGGGCGCTGTATAAATATCACATATTGTTATATTATTTTATTATTATTATTATTATTATTATTATTATTATTATTATTATTATTATTATTATTATTATTATTATTACTTGTCTTGGTGATCAAAAACGAGGAAAACATGGTTGACAACATGGCCCTAAATGTACCCATAGGAAAAAGCCATCATCAGTGTATCATCTTTTTCCATGTGCTCCACCGGCCACGAAAAACCAAAATATTAACACCACAAGAGAAAACAATTTGCTATGAAGCAAGAGGCACTGACAACGACGTTGACTCCTGAGGCTGAGTCGAGTATTGAAGAAAGGTGGGGCCAGTTTATGAGCAGTATAAAGTATCATATGGACAAACGCATACTGAAATCAAAACCCAGTTACAACATGGGATAACAAGATCAAGGGCAGAAAGATGGTAAGATGGAAGAAAGGTTCTTTTTCTTCACCGGGCGATGCACCAAAAGTGGAAAAAAGATTAAAATCTATACATCGGAAGAAAGTAGCAAAGGAGGGAAAGAAAAACCCGCAGGCTGTCTGTAAATGTGCACAATTTAAATTGAAAACTAGAATAGGCATTGTACAACTAGCTCGATAAGATGGTAATCTCACTAACACAGACAAGCAGGAACCGGGTGCGCTAAATTATCGTTTCTCTTCTGTATTCACGTGAGAAAATGTAAACAACATACCGGATACCTTTATCGGTCATATAGACAGTATTGAAATGGGCATACGATTTAAATGAAGCGATGTGGCCAAGAAATTATCTAATATGAATCTAAATAAATCGCCAGGACTTAATGGGGCTGCGCCCAGAGTATTAAAGGAGCCATTATACATGATCTTCAGGCAGTCCCTTGATATAGACAGATCACTAGTCGGTTGGACCTTATATTCTCCATTTTCCCCATTTCCAGAATGTAACAAATACCTGTGTGAACTGGTTTCCATTAGAAAGTCATCCCGAAAACTCAGGTCATCCAGTCAGATACTATTGCAGGTGCCAGTGTCTCGGCTCAAGTCATATGGTGATTATACGTTTAGTGTTGCAGCCCCCACTTTGTGGAATAAGTTGCCGGCAAATATTAGAAATTCGTCGTCTCTGAGAAATTTTAAGTCTCTTCTAAAAACACACCTATTTAAGGTCGCTTTCACAGATAAATAATTATTATCTCTTAATTCTCTTGAATGGCTCCTGCTAGTAAGGGTGTTTTATTAAATATATTATTATTATTATATAAATAAAATGAATTTAAACCCCTGGTCGATACAAGGAAGAAGCTTTTCGTAGCAGTTAAAGTTCATACTGTCTCCAGAATTTGTGAATTATGGTTTCCATGACTCCTGAAGTTTTACACGTAGAACACCTTTGGTTTTCATCGGGAATCAAACACACCTGCACAGTTACTAAGCAGAACTATAGACGTTCCATGCTGTTGAGGTAGGTGATCATAGTGCACTTCACATCCAGGTTCTGTTAACATAATGCAAGAAATTGGTAGAAGAGCGATTCATGAGCAAGAGGTTCATATATTGAGGTGCAAGTAACTTGATCACTGCATCAATAACACCATCTAATGGCACAATTGTACATGTAGATACGGAAGTATTGGTCTAATAAATTGTCGTCCATCTGTAATAAATGTGATAAAATATTTGATCTTGTTAATGACGCCATTTTTATTTCAGTGACCTGGCTGACTAGTAATGTTTCAAACCAGAAAATTGTTGGTGAAGTGACTCCAGCGAGATATTCATTCCATCATGCATGATATATCAATATATATTCACGAAAAAAGTGAGGGAGCCGGCATTCTAATAAAAGCTGCGGGAGCCATAATTATCCTTTGTGGTTCTTTAAAGTGTGAAACCAATTTGCCCTTTCAGGCTAAATCAATAGACTTTGGTATATGGGCGTATAAGTGTTCATAGAGCTATTATATATCGATTATATCCAACAAAAATGGTTTGAAAACTGCAGATTATTTCAGAGAATATTCTAATATTTGTTGACTCATTTCCTACCATCTGTTGATCTTAGGTGATTTCAAAAAAATATATATATATATATATATATATATATATAATATATATATATATATATATATATATATATATATATATATATTCTAGAGAAATGCAGATACCAAACAACTGGCTGGCTGGCATTATACGATCTGCCAAATTCAGGCAGCCAGTGCCAAAAAGAACACACAGACATATTAATAATAATAATGATGTTTGATATATATAGAGCGCTACATTCGGTGTTGTGTTGGTGTGCTTTAGATAAAATGACTGGTTAGAATGCGGAGGGTTAAAAAGGTGAATCTTAAGGTTAGATTTGAAACAGCTTAGTGCACTGAGATGTCTCAGTTTTTCTGGAAGTTGGTGCCACACTGTAGGTGTTATATATTGGAATGATCGATAGGCAGACGTTCTAGGCCTGTGAATTGTCCAGCAGTGAATTGGAACTTGCTGAAACCACTGTTCCTGTTGGATGATATGATGATGATGATGATAATAATAATAATAATAATAATGTATATTTAATAAAGCGCTATTAGTAGCAGAAGCCACTCAAAAGTTGGTACGTTCACTTGAGTTTCTTAAATAAAGTGACATGTCATCAGCAAAAGACAATATATTACTATGTGTTGAGTAGGGATTTTCATTTACATATATAAGGTATAGGAGAGGCCCGAGAATGGATCCTTGTGGCACTCCACATTTTATGGAGCATAGTTTGGATTTGGACTTTTCAATTTCTACATATTGCATTCTATTTGATAAGTAGTCCTGAAACCAACAATTCACAATTCCCCGGAGTCCATAATGGTTAAGTTTACTTAATAATATGTTATGATTTATTACATCAAAGGCGTTTGAAAGGTCACAAAAGATTGATAAAGTATGTTCTTTTGGTTGCTTATTGTTTGCTTCTGCACATTAATTAATTAGATGTAGAATTGGGTGTATTGTTGAATGTTTAGCTCTAAACCCATATTGATGTTTATAAAGAATATAAATACAACCTAGAAAAGATGTGACTTATCATACATAATTGTTTCAAGTATTTTTGAAAAGGATGATAGTAAACTAATTGGTCAATAATTGTTTATGAGGCTATAATCAGAATTTGTTAATATTGGGATGACTTTGGCTATTTTTAGTTGCGTTGGTACTACACCTAGTAAAAAAGACTGATTGATTATATGTGTAATTGGCTGATGAGTTATGTTTATTGTTTCTTCAAGTAATTTTGTAGATATATCATCATGTCCGCTACTGAATTTGGGTGTCAGTTTATTGGTAGCATCGTTAACTTCAGTGGATTCAATTGGTTCCAGGAACATACTGTTTACATTAGGGTTTTTCCGATAATGTGTATATTTTGTCTTTGTTTTAAGTACATTTTGAGAAGTTTTATAAAGTAATTGTTAAACTCTTCTGCATTCTTTGATCTTTCAGTAAAACGAATATGGGAAACTTGATTTATCATTTGATTTACCTATTGCTTGTTTGAGTATGGTCCAGGATTTCTTCATTTTAAATTTATTTTCATTTAGCATATTTTTATAATAATCTATTTTGATTGTTCTTTTCAATTTGTTATAGATTTTAATGTAAGTCTTGAATCGTTCGATGCTATACAAACTTGGCTTCTTTAATTTATTTTTTAAATAGTTTAGTTTTGGTTCTTGAGGAAAACAAAAGATGGGAGTTACCCATGGCTCTCTTGTTCTTTTTATTTTTTAACAAGTGAAATGTTCCTAAATGGTCTGCTATGTCTGTAATTATAATACCCGAGGAATATCTGTTTATATCCCTAATGTCATTGCGATCTGACTAAACAGTACTTCACTGTACCAGCCTCTTCTGCTCCAGTCGAGCGATTATTCAGTGTAGCTCGTTAAATATTTCTCCCTGACTGATGTTCACTGAAAGACCATTCATTAGAAACCCTTATGTTGATACGAATGAACTCTAAGTAGTATGCTTGTTTTAAAGTTGATAATATGTGAAATCAATATGACCATATAAATGCTATAACTGAAAATTAATAAATTTGAAAAATATTGACTAGTCTTGTCTTGTTCTTGCGCACACACATATACACCTAATTACAACATACACCACACCGAAAATGTAACTGTAAATATATCTAGATACATTTTCAATGTAACTAATTTATCTAGATACATTCATAAATCATGTATCTAAATACATAGCTGTATCTCAGCACATTTAAATGTAACTGAAACTTATCTAGATATATTTGAAATGCGTCTGCCTTAGGTCTGGCTGAAAGGTGGCAATTTAGTACAATACCAGCAGCACCCTGGCTACAGCCAAGCAAATGGGACAACAGAAGTAGCAGGAAGAACAGCGAAAAGAACCCTGCTATAGTGCTAGGCTTCACATGAGGATGCATTCATAAATCTACTAAACCCGGAAAACAGCAACACTGATAGTTTCAAAACAAGTCCCACTCAACGACGACTGGGCCGACGCATTCAGCCCAAGAAGATAATGATCGACAGCCATCTTAAACCATACTATGCAGATTCTGAGCATGAGACAAACCTGAAAGAGAACCCAATGTAAGCTATCTATAGATGTGATACAGACTGGAAAGAGGCGACGGTGACAGACGCTCCTATGACATAGAAGATACATATTGCCGTTGATAAAGAAGAAACCATCGTCACCTGAATGCACACGTTGAGGCGACACACTTGTCTCCACCGTAATGGCACCCTGCAATATCACTAACTGCCGATGTGCCCCTAGGAAGAGGGAGGAAAACTTGACAAACTTGGCATCACAAGATAATTCCACTTCACCTATAGCACAGGATGCTAAGAAACCGGATGTCATACATACCGGTAGTAGGCAACAATAATTCAAGCCGGCAAGATGGAGGGGTATATTGATAATGTTCCTTTATCAGGAAGGAGATAATTCGGAGCCGAACTAATTTACTGGTCTAGGACTACTCACGCTAATCATGAACTGTTCTTTATAATAAATCGCTGTTCTCAACAGGTTGTTATCGCTACACAACACGTGACAATGTCCAGATAGCAGAATTAGGTCGGGCCAATGTCGCCAATTGTTGGCGGGGTCACTTTGGTCACTTCACGATGAATGTTGTTTAACAAAACATCGGCACAATTTAGGCCATTCAGTGTCCTGGTCACTTCACGATAAAGCAAACCGATAGAAGAAGAAACAGGAACATCTTTAGATTTAGTTGTGTGTAAACGTATTGCTTACAATTTGGTGTTTTGTTCAGGCAAATCGTTCCTGCTTCTTTCGTGGCTGCTATATTTATGTACACAATGTAAACTGAATGTTCTTTTTTATGTTTGACAAATGAAAACCTTTCCGCATCAGAGGGGCTTAGATATTGTAGAGATTTTTATGTTTTCATGGGTTTGGGATAGACTGATCCCGGGATTTTAATAATGCTTGTATTATTTATTAAATATGTTTAACAAACTAAGCCTTCGTGGACTTATCATCTCCTTAAATACGTCTAATACTCCCAAGGCGACATCGTATACAAAGATCTCTCAATTATTATATCCTCTGTTACTGGTCTAACAAAATTGATCTAATTACTTATTGAAATACACCGATAATGTTAAATTGTTTGCCGATATGTAGTTAATCAAATAGGTAACTCAAAATATTAACTGAATAAACAAAAACCTAAATACTTTTCGTAATTGAAGAAACTTAAAATTTGCAATGTGATTAACTAGAAGTGTATACTCAGTAATTGTTTAAGCCCATTAAACAAGCACTTTATCCTGATAATAATTTATGGAAGAGCGTGCCCTGTGAACTTGTAGACTTAGACACAAATAGAAAGAATTTCAGAAGATCGGAATATTATTTTGTTTTCTTTACCTTCACCAATAACCATATGGAGTTTAATGATCCAACATATGAATATGGTGAATCTCCGTGATAAAATAATAATATAGATAGATCTGTCTTAATTAGTATTGATGACTTTTTTGCGAAATAACTCTTGATTTAAGCCTAAGAACAATATATTTAGGTTTTCGATATTAAAGCATATCAATAACATCAGTGGCAATCACTTATTGGTCGATATAAATAAGCAGAAGCAGGAAACAAGTGCAAAGAACATTTAGGATAAAACATACATACTCATACATAGAATCTAATAATACTTAGTTTACTTAATGCGCTATAGCCGCACAATAAAAATATTCTTAGTTATTAGGTGGCTAACCATTGTGCTATTTGGTAGCTAACACGTGCCTCAGTAATCATGTGCCCTTTGAGGCAACACTCAGGGGAATGATCACAAACTATTAAGTGCCATTATCCTTATCCTTTGATCGGGAAGTTTGTAAGCACGAGATGCTTGAAAACCGAAAAAGAAACACCGCTGGTTGGCTGGCATACACTCATGATCTGACATAGTTAGACGTGTATTCCTAATCCACTTTGATATTATAATTTTGTGACATGTCTGGTATGGGTTTGTCATATCAATCTCCATATAGTTAGATTCCTTGCGGCGCTGTCCTGTTAAACTGGATCCCTGTTTTCTGGTATGTGATTCTAATCCATCTTCAGTCTAGGCGTTGACATACCTGAAGAGTATTCCACCTTTGGCTTCGATTCATTACCTTTGGAGGTCGCTCGGCCCATTTAGTTTACCATGTGCACAAAGGTGGCCATAAAACATAAATCAATATTATTCAACTTCAGCTTGATGTTTTACAGTAAAAAAGGAGTATTGGTATTAATATGAGGACCAGTCGATGTTTGCGACCGACGCATTTGAGGTATTATAACCACCCAAATGGTTCGGACCACGCATACTATCTGATATAACCTGGACGCCTCCATGGTCTAACCGGTAGCGCGTTGGATCACAGATCACTACAACCCGAGTTCAAATCGCGGCGTGGGCATATCTGAAAGGTGTTTCATCTTTGATTTCGCTTCATTACCTTTGGATGTCGCTCGGCCCATTTATCCTACCATGTGCACAAACGTGGGCGTAAAAGATCAATCATCATCATCTGGTATAAGCACTTTAAAATGCATAAGCATGCATATTGATCAGTATTGTGACTACCAGTAAATATTTGGCCAATCTATCTTAACTGTTATAACCATCCTAAAATATCTTAATAGTGTACACATTTAAGATGGATTGTATCCAGACAGATTTCACAATTTATAGTATGACCGAGATGGTTGATGTTCCTAAAGCCTTTGACGTTCGAGGTCATCAAAGTGTACTCCTGTCATAAAACCAAGTGTTTCCCTAAAACTGTCCTCATCAGAAATGTGTCTGTGAAAGTAATTTGTTATGTGCAACCAAATCATAAAACATGTCTTATGACGCAGCCTAGTAATAATGAGAGTAGCAAACCCAAACAAGAGACAGAGATATAAGAGCGGCATAACCAGAAAAAGTCGGTATCGGGATTGACAAATTACGTTCCGGATCTCTTCATTCACTTTTCGGCTAAGCTCTGTATGGCCTCCTTTTTTGTGTATTTTAGCATTTTGATTTATGCTGACATAACCACATCTGCTATTGTTTATTTGTTATCTGTTTAATAAACAGTTCGATTGAATTGTTACTGGATTTTAGTTTTCATCCACCGACTACAAAATGGCAGGCTACTGCGAAGACGTGGTTACATCGTTGGAGCCATGTAACCAATATCTCGATTAGCATTATGAATACATCGATGAATTAAGATTTCTGATGAACATTGTGCCATTAGCAGTAACAAACCAAAAGGACTCTAAATTTGGAGATTTTGGATGAGGCGAGTTAGTTTCCGACAATGAGTGGTCATCTACACCATGAACAAAGAGATGTTACGCCAGAAGTAATATTTACAGATAGTTTTCCATCTCCGCTGATGGAATTGCGTACGATACGATTTTAAAAACAAATAAGAGATTATGCAAATTGGACTATATACTGTGGCGTAGGGATTACCGTACCGGGGTTTAGGCTGTCAACTATATTGGTGGTGAAAACCAGGAAGGTATTAATCCATAACCGGAACCATAGGCTTTTATATACCTCGGGGTTCCACCAGTATTTCAATATTTCACCCCATCATAGCTAATAGCCTAACCCTGATACGGTAGGCACTAAGCCACGACACATTGCCCTCTATCCATTTTGCGGATCTCCTGAAGAATTCTGCTCATAATTTGTTTATATATATAATTTAAAGAATCTAAGTTGATTATATTATTTATAATATATATATATATATATATATATATATATATATATATATATATATATATATATATATATATATAAGAGAGAGAGAGAGAGAGAGAGAGAGAGAGAGAAATAGATATGTACATGTATCATTACGGAGAAGAGTGTTAAGTGCCTTTAACCACTTAAAATTGATCCTAAAGACTTGGTAACAGTGCTTCAGCATAAACAAATTTGACGGGTTTCTAATCCCTGCGAGGCCCTTCAGTTTAATCATCATTATGGTTAATACGGTCCTGGTGAAAGCCTCAAGTTTCGAAGGGGACTTGGAGTGTATAAAAGCCATCTGGTCATGGGTTAATATGGCCTTGGACTTTCAACCCGAGCCTCTCTATCTCTCTCTTTCTCTCTTTCCCTCTCTGTGAGGGTCTACGCGCCTGTATGTGTGTGTGTGTATGTTTTAGGATACACATAGAGAGGCAACAGACACAGAGCATCAACATATATAAACATCCTTCGAGACCTACATCCATAAATCTAAATACAAATACAACTATATATACATTAATCTAAATATAAAATGTTCCATATCTCCACATATTGATAAATGTATGCGTATACCTAAGCGTGTTTCTGGTCTACTCATCAGCCTGTGGGAACCAGCTAATTCGCTTTTCGTACCAGACAAATATGTCACGCCCACAGGAAAGCGGCTACATGCAGGCTACGTACAAAAAGCCGAATCACGTAAAACATACCATTTGATACCACAGCTCGCAGCAAACACGTGCGTGTGGGTCAATGGTGACTTGATACATACATATCATAAACTATTTTGACACCACAGTTTACATTCAACAGTAATTTTCTGTGGGTTAATAAGAAACCTGTATATAAAATATTTCGACACCTCAGCTTTATTCTGGGTTCAAATAACTAAATAAATCCTACTTATATGAACCATATATATCGATATACGTCCGACTATTCTGGCGTCGAAGTTCTTCTCTAACCTAAGTTAAAAGTTTGGCCTTTTATATACCCTCAGCGTATTAACCAACATTACAGTTTGTTGACCACGTGAGACAATGTACACTAACTCAGTTTGGAATCAATGAAAGAGAGCAAAAGCTTATTAATTAACCTAGATACTATTATTTATAATAATATTATATAATAAGATTTTCTCACGTTAAAAGTAATCACCCAAGTAGAGTAACACTTAATTAAAATAAATCAAGATAATATGATGATGAAAACAAATGATATTATCCCAAAACAATAATTGATTAAACTATATTATTACCGTATAAATGCATCACAGATGCTCTACACCTTACTAATATAATAAATTTTATTACCACAACCTGTGACGCTTCCATGGCCTAACTGGTAGCACAGTTAGCCGCAGATCTATATGGGTTCAAACCCCGGCCGGGCTATGTGAGAATGTTGTTTCATCTTTCACTTCGCCTCATTATATCTGGAGGTCACTCAGCCCCTATAGCCTAGCCTCTGCACAAAAGTGGCCGTCCTACAGTAACATTTATATTTAACGTTTACATTACGATAACACACTACATTATCAAACCGATGCAGATTGTAATACATCATATTACTTAGCAACCATAACGGCAACACCATCATATCAAGATAACAAAAAGCTACATAACTATGGAATTACGTCATATCAAATTACGGTGCCATTGTTGCAATATCCACTTGACAACACATCGTATATCATTATTATTATTACCTTGCTACACTAAAGTTCCGACAGATTACATCATAATGTCATAGTGACTTATATCCACGACAGTAATGTAGCAGAACAATAACAATACAATATACTTATAGCGTCATGTCATACTGACATCATCAGCATATACATATATTAACCAACCACACCTTATTACAGCACATCATGTTATATTACTACACCATGTAGCATACAGTTGAGTAACTGTGTCACATTTCCATGGTAACACATCATGTCACGTCGTCATAGACAAAACATCCTGTCTTATTGGCTGAGTAGTATATTATACTAGTTCACCCTGGTGACGTAACACATCGTATGGCTATTTATTCTGTATATATTCCTCGATTTTCTTAGCATCATTGACTACAGATTGTGACACACTCTATGACAGATTGTGACACACTCTATGACAGAGTGTGACACACTCTCTGACATATTGTGACATACTCTCTGACATATTGTGACACACTCTATGACATATTGTGACACACTCTATGACATATTGTGACACACTCTATGACAGATTGTGACACACTCTATGACAGATTGTGACACACTATATGGCATATCTGACTGGCATCTGAAACGTTGCCCCCGGAAATTGATCGGATCGGCAAGGGCGCTCGTTTTTTGGTCACGTTATATATCACGTGGTGGACCTTCACTCGTATTGATCTAATTCTCTCCTTGTTAAAACAAGCTAACCGAAATGCCGCTCCTAAGCCCGGGGTAGTTAGCCTCCATTCCTTTGAGGATATCGCGGGAGCAGTGTGTGAAGAGAATTTTCACTTGCAGCCAATATTTGAGCCCCTCGGATTCCAAATATTCAATACACCACCAACCACAGCTGAACGTTTTGCAACTTCAGTTCTTGAAACGCTGATTTCGTGTTATCATTAATATACACAACGTTGTCTAGGCGACATTTTACCTTATGGGGTTCGTTTTTCAGTTTGTGTGATAAATCTTGACAACGGAGTATCGTTAATGATAATTTTATTTTCAATCCTGTCGCTATTTGAAATAATATGTCCAGCTTAGATCCAATATCGCTTCGTCAAATCGACGCCACATTTTCAGTTGATCTGAATAGTTGGCGGTGAAATTGGTCACACACGACACGTCACCGCTATATAGCTACGTCTATTTGTGTCCGATTTGATGAAACTTGCGGGGACAGGGCTTCTATCATATACACGTCCTGTAGAATCGAACTGGAATATTCTTAACTCCATACCAAGGGTACCGTTAATTAATCATTACCAGCCAGAAGGTACGTGTGCCATCTACCAGAAGTGCAATGCCGGATTCACGATAGTACTGTGCACTCACAAACAGTATAAAACAAATAACTTCACAACTATTTCTACTCAACTGGTAACCGACACCATAAAACACCTAATTTAAATAAATTAACTTTATATTATATATGACGCAAGTACTTTCATTCATCTCATTGTTTTTTTGAAATTATGCATTATGAAACCATTTAGTGATACGTATCATATTGTAACCAATATGGATCGATAATGATTACTTTATTTAATAAGTAAAATAATTATATATCTAACAGTTAATCTGTATAATTGGGTATTGTGTAAATTACATGATTCACTTAGTTCGGTAATACATATATTTCCCGCGATAATCGAGCAATATAGATATTACCTGATGATACATATTCATTGTAGCATCAAACAATAAATATAGCTATTAAGCTGGTGGATAATTTGATAAATAAACCGGTAGAAATATTTCCGCTATTTATATTCAAATTATGTAAATACAGCGAGATAACAACATTTCTTCGATTGATTTGTTTTCCTCGGAGGGTGATCGCCTTATCTCAGCCAGTAGTGTGTAAATCCTTCGGGTGAGCCTTTCTTGCTTCTTCTGAAATATTATTGCTATATATATATATATATATATATATATATATATATATATATATATATATATATATATATATATATATATACATATATATATATATTGCTGAATATTCCAATCCGATTAAATGGCCACGTCACTTTCGAGAATAGCGTCCTAGTTTTACCTGAGGCTCAGTTCAGTCTTGTTCCGCCAGAGGGTGTTTTTGTGGCTGACATCAATCTCTAACAGTTCAAGTAAGATTACGGGGTTTGTTCCTCCCTCCAATATTCGTATATAGAATACTGATTAGTTTTAGACGTATCCCGTTAGTCTGAATACACAATTCACAGCACCCACTTACATGAATCAAACACCGGTGCCAACGTCTTACCCATCTTATAAAACACCCACGCACTGACCCACCCACCCACACATTGGATTTATAAATATCCGACGCTGTGAGGCCTAGGCATACGTAGTCTCGAATGCGGTTTGATACTATAGAATAAGGTAGAAGGTAGATTTGTTGTGTACTATTCAATTGGAAATATGTTCAATATTATGTTATTGCTGAATTTTATTGCGTTCGTTTTTTCTGTACAGACTGTAACAAAGTAATCACCAAATAAAACTTGTTCATCTAAAGTGATTAGCTTACTTTGTTTGCTGGCTTAAATTAACAATCACGCCGGAACGACTGCCTGCGTTTATATTTTCATCACTAAAATATACATATGTGACAATTCTGTAACTTCCAAATTATGTATACATTGTTGCAACTGTTATATTTTGCAAGGCCTTTACTTTTGTACACATGGGATTTAAAAGGCAATGAGCTGTAATCAGTTGAGAATGTGTGTACATACCACCAGACATACACCAAGTGACAAATACAGCATGCACACGCACATTATATATATATATATATATATATACATATATATATATATATATATATATCGGTTGTGTGTATTGTTGCAGCTGTTGTTGTTACTGCTGTTGTTGTTATTGTTGTTGTTGTTTTAAAGGCCGCTTTTAATAAAGTATTATACTATAAACATCTTATAGAAATAAAAGAGACCGACGCCAGTAATGGAGCCCTAGGTTCCACAATGAAGCCAATTTACCGACTCTTAGATACAGTAACGTTAACGTGTAAGACAAGCCAACTGATAGCTATTTCGTCATAAAGATGTCAGAGCTTCCCGGACTCCCTGATGTCGTTAATATGACAGACTGTTATATCATAAATGTTTTACTCTGTCACATTACGTATTCCATAAATAGCCTTCCTGACTAATGGATAAACGTATATGTATGCCTATCCATATTATATATATATATATATATATATATATATATATGCGTGTGTGTGTGTATGTGTGCGTGTGCCTGCGTGATATAAGTATAATCAGCTAGGCGAGGATTTATTTTTATAACATAATTCCTTAAGGCACCAGGCCTCTGCATGATTAGTCATTGTCATGGCAACGAACAACGCGATCAACTTCAATAGCTTTATGATATTGGTTGTTCACGCAACCGTCTCTGATAGATGATCCAGTTTTGACAATATCTATCCATCGATCTGGTTATCTATCGATCTCAACTAATAAGCACACCGCTAATCAGCACTAAGGAATACCCCCGTAAAACATCAATCACCATCATCAACTGGAAGGAATACCAAGTTGATCTAATGTACATCTCGTTTAAGACGGAGAGTATCACGATACGAACATTTTGTGGGGGCGTTTATTTCAAGACTCGCTTCAAGGTGTTGTGGTGTCGTTAATGCGTTAACGATACCACATCCGAATGCTTTGGCACGCGGGGGGACTTCAAAGGAATACTTTCCCGGCTTCGAAGCCAGGCAGAGAAAGGCAGAGTGTGGGATGAAGATAAGAGGGGTATACATAGATAGCGAGGGAACAGACATTTTGTGTCTGTATGTCCGTATGCGAGAGCGTTAGTGTATCCGCGAGTGTGTGTGTGTCTGTGTGTTTTATCGGGCGCGTATCTTGGATGTGTGTTTTATGTAAGTTACCTGTTCGTCAATTACAAAATGGTTAATATTGCTGTTTAAAAAAAGGTAATTTCTCGGATGTAATATTTACACCTATGTAATCCTCTCAGTAGTGTGGAAGGCGCGGCCAATGCTACATTTACTTGGCCAGGTAAGCTTTTTTCTCTCACCACAAGGCCACATCTAGTATTATGATAAAACTATATCATGGCTAAGAGACATATTCTTCACGAAGGAATATATATATATATATATATATATATAACTTCAGACTCGTGATGTTAAATGGCAACGCTTTCATACAACAAGTTTAAGCCGCAAGTATAATAACCATGACGATAACAGCAACAACAGCAGCAACGACAAAAATAACAACAACAACAATAATAAGGGAATATTTAAAAGGCGCTATCACAAGCGGGAGTTATTCAAAGGCGCTTAAGAATGACCCCCCCCGTAGAATATCCCGAAGACGTAGTTAAAAATTTTGAAAGACCAATGTAAGGAAATAATCTCAAAGAGACGGCCTTAAGGGTAAAATATTCAGTATTTAATCATTTCCTCCGGAAACCCGCCATAATAAGTAGTCCTTTCAGGTTTTTCCTGTTGCCATTCTAATTTAGTAAAAGCTTAGTTTACGGCCGCTTTTGCTTTCAAAGCTAATGAGGCAAATTGAAGGATGAAACACTCTTCAGACATTACCATACCGAGGATTGAACCCCTCTGCTTTTATGGCTGCTTTTGCTTTCAAAGGTAATGAGGCAAATTCAAGGATGAAACACTCTTCAGATATTACCATACCGAGGATTGAACCCCTCTTGTTTTACGGCCGCTTTTGCTTTCAAACCTAATGAAGCAAATTGAAGGATGAAACACTCTTCAGATATTACCATACCGAGGCTTGAACCCCTCTTGTTTTATGGCCGCTTTTGCTTTCAAACCTAATGAAGCAAATTGAAGGATGAAACACTCTTCAGACATTAACATACCGAGGATTGAACCCCTCTTGTTTTATGGCCCCTTTTGCTTTCAAATGTAATGAGGTAAATTGAAGGATGAAACACGCTTCAGACATTACCATACAGAGGATTGAACCCCTCTGCTTTTATGGCTGCTTTTGCTTTCAAAGCTAATGAGGCAAATTGAAAGATGAAACACTCTTCAGAAATTACCATACCGAGGATTGAACCCCTCTTGTTTTACGACCGCTTTTGCTTTCAAAGGTAATGAGGCAAAGTGAAGGATGAAACACGCTTCAGACATTACCATACCGAGGATTGAACCCCTGTGGTAGACATATGTGGCCGACGGCTCTAGCGGTTAAGTTATAGAGAGAACTTAAATATTTACAAAGGGGTAATGTATTATATGTTTTCGAACAGAAGCATAATGGCCAAGTGTAATGCTGCGGGTACGCTGTCTGGAGTGTGTTACTGAGTGGCTGAAGTTAAGTGCTAGTTATTGAAATAAACCTAAGGTGCCAAATGTCGTTGTGAAGAATTTTGCATTATATATATATATATATATATATATATATATATATATATCCTGCGCTTAAGCCAGGTAATATTGTAGTGCATTTGTTGCACGACCTGTAGCAGGAAGTATGCGGGGAGTACATCGAATTTGTTAATGTACACTTTAGTAGGTACGATGTGTATTAGAATGGTTTTATATTGTGTGTGGTCGTTATTTATCAGAAATGTTAGTACGTCGAAGTAAGCTTGATCGGCTTGTTGACGTTATCTGTTATAAGACGTGAATCCCGTCTGATTTACAGAGAGCTGGTTTTCTAATTAGTCTTTCCCCAATTATTGCCAATTTCCGACTTAACTGTCACATATATGGCTGCACACATGAAATGAGACGCATACACACACATACGCACGAACACGCACGCATAATGAAAGAGCGGGGTAAGAACGAGAAAGGAAAACCAAGCAACAACACAAACACAAAACACACACACACACACAAACACACACACAATTAAACCAGTAAACAAACAAACCCGCACTCAACCTCATAATGACAGTCATCGTTCTACGACCGGCATACTACCGTAATACGGATCGAAGCTTAATGTCCCTCGAATATCGCCCGGAGAATATCCGCAGATGACCGGAATCTTTTACCAACCACTAACCTTTAGTGATAATTGTCTCTAGTCGTAGAAAGCCACCGCTCTACCACATGGCTCTCTCTCTCTCTCACTCTCTCCCTCTCTCTCCCCCTCCCTCTTGGTCCAGCAAACGGTCGCAGAATGGAAGGCCAGAGGCTTAGAACCAATACATCTGTCGACATCGTCACCACACGAGGCTGCTAGCTGCTAGGATTACCGTGTACCAGGACATTATGAGTAAAGATATCCGTCGAAGATTTATTCCGGATCTCGATGAAGTGGGTTTTTGTTCTTTTCATATGAATATAGACCAGACTATCTAAAGTTAAGGTACGTCGTTATGATCAAAGCCAGACACGGTACGGTGTGTTTTATCCTTTTTTTTCTGATTCATTCAATCAATCTTTGAATCGTCAACCACTCACTGATTCATTCATTCATTTACTCACCCACTCACTCATTTATACGTTTGTTCGTTAGTTAATTCGCATATTTGTATTACAAATTAATATAAGAAGTAACGTCAGATTGAGTAAGCAATTACCTTCTTTCGTTTATTCCTTTCTCTCTTCCATCATTCATTCACTCATTCATTTACTCACATATGAGTTTATTAGGTTCTCCATTTTGGTTTATGTTTGTGTAGTCCTTTCTTCTTAACCGCCTTCCTTTCTACCTTTTTTTTGTTCAATGATTTCAATTATCCTATTTTTCCTGCTCTTTCGTTCTTTTTTGTCTAAGGATTACTCTTACTTCTTTAATCCTCCATGCTTCCATAAATGTTCGCTCTTTTTACCACCCTTCCTTCTTAATTTACCACCCTCTTACTTACTTTCTTACTTACTTACTTCCTTTAGGTTTTGGTAGAATACATTTCCTGTTGTCTGTCAAATAACGATATTATTGGTATCCCTCCATCATACAGCACAATCTTCATCTCCTTCTCTCGGAAAAGTGTCGGTCGTACGGTAGCCAGAGAGAGAGGGAGGGAGTGAGAGAGAGTGAGAGAGAAAAATAGAGGGGGAAAGAGAGTGAGGGTGAGAAGGGGGAAGAAAGAGAATTAGGAGTGAGAAAGAAAGAGAGAGTAAGAGAAGGATAGATAGATAGATAGATAGATAGATAGATAGATAGATAGAAAAAGAGAGGGTGGTAGAGAGTAAGATAGAGGGAGAGAGAGGGGGGTTGTGGGAGAGGTAGGAGTGAGAAAGAAAGACAGAAAGAGAGGGAGTGATAGAGAGAGAGAGAAAGAGAGAGAGAGAGAGAGAGAGAGGAGAGGAGGAGAGAGAGAAAGTCACTGTGTCAAGATGTTATTAAGTCTTCTTCTCTATCAGGCCAATGAAGACAGTAGTGCGGCTTCAGTTCTAGATCTGACTTGGCGTAGTTGTTGTTTTCGCGGCCAACAACACGATACTGCGTTACAGCGAGATGATATATTTATGGCAGGAGACAGGCCTTCCATCTGAGTGAAGATACCCAGTGATAGGTATACAACCAGCCCAGTCGATTAAATCGCATTGTTTCTCGTCATCGCCGGCCAAGCTGATGGATTTCTTCTTCTATGTTCGAAAACGTCATGGAGACTGGGAAGTGAAATCCGATCGAACGAAATCCTGAATCAACGGATATGAGAAAACCTTTGATTACCACAACTCGTGACGGGTCTGAATGCGGTCAGACGTGCCCAAGAAGACGATAACCGATCTTGTCAACACCGTTCCTCTGGACCAATTCATCGCCATGGCTTCGTAGCATCCGACGACGGAACAGGGATAATGCAACATCCGGCTTTCATCACAGACACCGCGGAAACGTCAGCCAGCACAACCGAAGTCTGGGAACTTCCATTCTGTCGCCTCCAATTGGCCGAATTCTCGCGAGCCTTTCCCGACACCAACGGATCCGAGGTCAACGGGTCAGTGGTCGGTTTCTCTGGGGCCGCAGCTCCCGTCGACGGACAGGCTCTTGCCTGGTTCCGGATCATGCTGCCGTTCGTTTGCGCATTCGGGATCAGCGGCAACCTGTTGAACATCGTCATCCTGACCCGGAAGAGGTTCCTCGCCCCGATGCAGAAGCTGGAGAAGTGCGCCAACTTGGGCATGATCGCTCTGGCGGTGTCCGACCTTCTCTTCTGCCTGGCGGTGTTGCCGCATAGTTTCCTGGATCGGCACCCCCTGAGCCAGGGCGACCCGACGTCCGACAGCTCGCCGCTGCTACTTTACTACAAGGTGTACGGGATCTCCCTGATCAATCTCCTGCTGATGTCCAGTACTTGGCTGATCGTGGCATTGGCCGTCGAGCGCTACACCGTCCTGTACTACCCGCTCCGGGCCAAGGTCGTACTGTCGCTGCGCCGGAGTAAGTTGATCATCGCCTCGATCTACGCCACCTGCTGTACGCTGACGCTGCCCTACTTCCTGCACAAGGAGGTGCGCCGCTGTTCGGGATTGGACGGCGTCGTCCGGCACGAGATATGGCTCCGGTTCGGGATCCGGACCGATTGGTCGGTGCTGATCCAGGTGTACATACGCCACGTGTGGCCCGCCATCGCCGTCTTCCTACCGCAGCTCATCCTCTTCGTCTGCAACGTCCGGCTGGCTCAGGGACTGCGCAGCGTGGCGGCGCTGCGACGGCGCAAGTGTCCCGGACAGAAGATCCGGGACGCCAACAATCGGATTACGCTGACTCTGATCATCATTGTCGCTATGGCCATTATCCTGGTCGCCCCCGCCGAGATCATGAAAGCTATCAATCCCTATACGCTGTGGGGAGAGCGAGGATACATAATAGCATCTCTGGCCAATCTTCTACAGACGCTGAACTTCGCCATCAACTTCGCCTTGTATTGCGTCATCGACCGTCACTTCCGGCACATATGCCGGAGCCTCTTCTTAGGACGATGCTTCTCCGATGGCTCCTATCCTGAACGCCATAGCCGCCAACCTGGAGTATTGCTATCACATAGGCCTATAATGGGTTCTACCGGATCACCGTAATATGTATATGTATATATATATATATATATATATATATATATATATAATAATAATAATATTTCTGAAGTGTGAATAAATCTTTTATTTAACGGCATCTGAAAACGAGATTTCACCATAAAGTATCAAATGCTCTTAGACAAATTCGCGTCTTCGAAAACAAAACATACTTCAACCGATATCACTCGTCTCTAGAATTCTACGGTCTATTTAAATCGGCCAATCTTCATCCAATAATTGCAATGTCTTTTATAGTGAGACGATTTTTTTCTTTTTTACATTTCTCTTATAGAAAAGACAGATTTGTTACGGGTCGCCCTCGCTTTCAGTTTGATGGGTATATACACATTTTTAATAAAGCTCTTTATGAAATGCCAGACGTGTTAAGTAAATGGAATCTATTTAAGGATTATTTTAGGGGATGAGATCATTTTGAGCTGAGGCTAGTGTTAGTTCTTATGAAGCTCTTACAGACATTTAAACGAACGAAGATTCAAAGTATGAATTTTAATGGAACATCAACGTTACTGTTCATTCAGAACCGATGTTATATTGAGAACAATATAAATAACTGAAATAAACATGATTTATATAATTATAATTCGAAATAAATCGGTTTATGAAACGTATAAAGACATTTATGAGTACGGCAAGAACTTATATATAATAATAATATAATATAATAATAATAATAATAATAATAATAAGACGAACAATAATAATGGCCGAAATGGCAGTTATATTAAGTGGCTGGCAATCTAAAATGGGTGAGGGAGACGTATATTATCTGTAATTTACAGCTACACTAGGACTAATTCTAAACAAATTTAGAATTTACAATATATGGCATATTCGGTGAAGAAAATCCTGCCAGTTGTCTGGTTGGACAATAAGGGCGCCTCCGTGGTCTAGCGGTAGCGTGTTGGACCACAGATCACAACCACGCGTGTTCGAATCTTGGCGTGGGCATATCTGAAGGTTGTTTCATCTTTGACTTCGCTTCATTATCTTTGGAGGTCGCTCGGCCCATTTAGCCTACCCTGTGCACAAAAGTGGCCGTAAAACATCAATCATCATCGTCTGGTTGGATAAATACTCCTCCTACTGTAGAGCTACGGCCGAGCATCGAACCTCCAACCTCCCGCACAGCATGACCATAAGTAAGAAAGTCTCACGCTCTTATCCACTAGGTTATATAGGCCGTATTATATCTATTATATATATATATATATATATATATATATATATTATTGATATAATTAAAGAGCTGGCTCTTAAAGTGGTTCTAGGTCTTTTAGTACTTTTTAGTTTCTTTTCGTGCTTAAGAATACTGACTCCATCACTAGAAGTGAAATGCATTGTTGTATGAAATACGTCCATTGACAGCATATGTTTCACCTTTAAATATCTATGTAGGCCCTACACTCAGCCTCTCAGATTGTTAGACGGCATGATACTTTAACATCTGGTCAAGCACACAGTAAAGTATTAGTTTTCATGAAAATTATTTTCTCACGAGCTGAAGCCTCGTTGAGGATGCCTTCAGCCAACCTATTTTTACTTTCGTGCTTACTCTTAAGTATGACTCTATGGCTAAATATTGTAAAATAAAATCAGAAGATCTGTGAAGTTAATAAAATTGATTTCTACGACATCAAATTATCTGAGCAGCATTTTTAAAATATTGAATGCCTTATACGCCTGCATATTACAGAAATAGACCATGTTTGTATAAATGTATTGCCCTTATTAATTCGTCAGACACAAATACGTTGCACAATCTGTCAAAATGTCCATTTAAGGCTTTTAAATTGTATGTAAGAACTTTGTATGATTTTGTTGTACAACACTAGCGGCTATGGCCTAATGTTGAAACTGAATTTCATGATATTTCGCATTATTTCCAGGCATAAGACTCGTTTACATTCCAACCCTCCAGGTAACACATTAGCGAAATAAGGCTGCAGGATACTTATGTTCTGTTCGTTTGGATTTATCAATGTTGTCCAGTTAGGTTCCCAATACCTCCAAAAATAATTATCAGGGTTTACTCGAGCAGCAGTTAGTTTTTGGCAAGAATATAACAGATCCTGCATATTGACGTTTGATGTTAAAATGGCGGTATTATCACGGTATTATCGCTCAGCAGACCCCCTATAAATGCCACTATGCAAAGCGCGCCTGGTTTGTTTTAGTTTTTGATGTCATAATGCAATGGGTCTATTGGGTTTTAATTCGAATAATATTTATTTCCGATCAAATATATTAATATCACATAATCAACAAGATATTCAACTGACTATAAAATTCAATTAGATATATGTAAAACCTGTGTATTCTCAAACTATTGCTGAGCTAAAATTTAAAACTAAGCTAAAGTTAACCGTTTTAAATTAGTTATCGTTTTAAATTATTACTACATAGAGACATTTCTATTCTGAATAAGGTTCTGTAATTACTGGTTCGAGAAGACCAATGCATTGTCTACAGTAGCCCTAACAAGAAATGTCATTGTTATTTTTCATACATATCCATAACAAACAAACATGGTGCGGTATTGTTACTTTGTTTATATTTTAGTTAAATCGCTTCAGTGAGTCCATACTGAGTTAGTGTACATTCTCCTTGTTATAAACAAACTGTAATGTTTGTTAACACGCTGAGGCTATATATAGGGCTTGAATTTTCACTTAGGTTAGATAGTGAGCTCCGGTGGCCTAGCGGTTAAGCACTCGGCACTTGGTGCCAACGGTCGCAGGTTCGAACCCCGTAAGAGGTCGAAATTTTTCCAGGGATTAATTTCTCGACTCACTACATCGTGGGTGGCTGACCACGTTAAATGGCGCTGCCGTCTCCACTGAATTAGTTAAAATAAAGGGGGACGTTAAAAACCCCCTGAGGACGTAAAACACTCTGGCAGTGACCACCCTCAGGGTATTTCGGCTCCATCTTTCCGTACTGCTCCCCTGTGAGTGGTGGGGGGGGGGGGGGAGGTTTCTCAACCACTCCAACATAGAGGCTGTGCTGATTAAGCGACAGCCTGGGGATTCTCCCCGAACAACAAAACCAAAATCAACTTAGGTTAGAGAAGAACTTCGATGCCAGACCAGTCTGACGTGTATTGATACATGGTTCATATAAGTAGGATTTATTCAGTTATTCGAAACCAGAATAAAGCTGAGGTCAGCATCTGAGGTGTCGAAATGCTTTATATACAGGTTTCTGTTGGACCACAGAAAATTACTGTTGAATGTAAGTCATATAATTTATTGGATTTGTATGCTTCTTAGGTATTTGACCCTCCAGCAAATATCACAAGGCATATTATGCTGCAGTTGAGAAAGTTCCATTTTCTATGCGTGGAGACCATATTTCCCGGTCCCTGCATTCACGAAAAGTTGATCTAGAGCTATATGTTCCGTGCACTATTTGCGTCTTTGGAGGCACGCCGTTTAAGTGTTTGGCCTGGTTATCCAGCATTTAAATGACTGTAGCAGACACAGTACGCTCTTAAAGCATGTACTCCTGACTCAGGAATAGAAACACTGCATCGCATCTCGAGCGGTGGCATTGGACACAGCTCGCGCGGTTGGTGTGTTTTTATAACAACTTATAAAATTCACCTTGTTTGTATGTGGGAATATAATTATCTTTCCTAGGTCCAATTATGTCCAGTTTGTACTATGACATTCAAGATTAGCTCTAATATGCTTGTCATAAATAACATATAAGAACTACAATAGCAGACGTTAGGTCAGGTTTGAAAATGATAGCATAGTTCAAACAGTACGGAAGCTATGACTCGCTATTACGGTCTGCTTCAGCGCAGATGTCAGTCTTTTAATAGCAATTAAGATAAACAGTTTTAATAGTAGTCGCTTGATGACGCCTGCCCGTTGTAAAAACTGATCTTTGAAGACAGTGACAATTGGGTTATATGGTTTATATAGTATTCCTTTGAAGGAAGATACAGCAATTAAAAAATAGCTATAAATAGGGCTGCTTAGATAATTAATCTAAACATTCTCACTACTGCCGTGATCTGACTTGGGTGTTCTACTCCCAAAGTCCACGGCTGTAGGTGATTCGCTTTTTGTTTTTGCTTGGCGGCTTAGGGACTGGTGAGACATTACACATGTCTCAGCAAGAAAAGTCGCCACTCTGGATTCAGTCCCCTGAAGAAACGTCCAGAGTTTGAATTCACGGATCGAGATTCTCTGTGCCTGTGCCTTATTATACACAGCTAAAACACACACACACACACACACACACACACACACACACACACACACACACACACACACACACACACACACACACACACACACACACACACACACACACACACACACACACACACACACACACACACACACACACACACACACACACACACACACACACACATACATACATACATACATACATACATACATACATACATACATACATACATACATACATATATATATAGAGAGAGAGTAGAAAATTAATCTATAAATATTATAACAGTCAAACAGATAAACAGACAAATAAAAAGAAGATACTGAGATAAAAAGATGGTTCAAATATTATTTTATTTATTTTTTGTTCAATTTGTATCTAGTCATTATTTATTACAATTTGCGTTTTATATGATTTATTTTCGGATGTGACTGTTCTGTCTGTGAATATAAAAGAAATGTGTTTATGTTATTGCGTCACATGTCATCTTCTGACACGCAACTGAAGGGGGTCATTAAGAGAAGTTCAGTCAATGGCAGACGAACTTCACTAGCTCCGTTATGTCTCTCTGTGTGAAGTGTTAAAATTATACACTACATGACGGACGGGCGGGCGGGCGGGCGGGCGGGCAGGTGGGCAGGCAGGCAGGCAGGCAGGCAGATTAACTCTCTCACACACCACACTTACACCCATGTATATGTGGATATCTGCCTATTTAAAAAAACATATAATGTGTGTGTTTGTCTGTCTGCGGTTTCACCAAAAATTATGAAATAAGAGTCTTAAACGACATTGAATATGACATTAGATGGGGCTATGATTGAGACAATGATGTGGGTGATGACAATGATGTTGCTAGCATTCGTGTCAGTAATGTCCACCATTGTGATGTCACGTGCGCGTCGACTAAAATGAAATAACTTCTATAAAAACAATCTTCATTTTATGTTCTAACTGATGATGCGATGATAATGATGATGATGATGATTGGTGTTTTACGGCCACTTTTGTGCACATGGTAGGCTAAATGGGCCGGGCGACGTCCAAAGGTAATGAAGCGAAGTCAAAGATGAAACATTCTTCAGATATGCCTACCCCGGGATTCGAACACGGGTGGTTCTGATCTGTAATTCAACACGCTACCGTCATACCATGGAGGCGCCCTTTATATTCTAATTGGATGACAAGCAATTAATTTCACATTAAATTATATATATATATATATATATATATATATATATATATATTCATATGCGTATATAAGCTATATATAAATAAATAAATAAATATGTATGTGTGTGTGTGTGTTTGTGTATATGTATGTGTGTGTGTGTTTGAATGTGTGCATGGGCGCGCGCGGCGAATTTGTGAACGTGCATGTGCGCGTGTATGATCATGTCTGTATGTTCAAATGTCTCGATTTCTTTATCTCTATATATAAACACCCAATGATAAAAGTAATGTAACCAATGATAAATATTAGCCCCGTTGGAGATTGTCTATTGATTTTCTCCGATTGATCAGG
>JAODUP010001465.1:20000-62500 GCA_025642065.1 Paralvinella palmiformis | reverse complement strand
TAGAGCCAAAATGCCAGCTTGTTTTGAATTCTATTTTTTAAGAGCAAATGTGAAAATATAGAATATTGCGTCGTAGTTTAATGTAGAAATACTAACATTATTGGGAAATCAAGAATATGTTTACAGTAATCCTGCTAGAAAGAGAATCTTGTTGGATAAAAGGAGAACAAGAGATAGGAAAGTAAAGAACAAATTAGATAGTACGTTTTGCTGAAATCATTTTGTAACAAAACTCATCTACCAAAAGACAACCTCGAAATAAGTATGTCGTTACATTTATCTTAGTTATATATATTCATATAATGTCAATAGAAACATATTATTCTACTCTATACCAATATGGAAAAATATTCAAAAGAAACGCACTTAGTTCAAAGAAGACTATGTTTGGATCATTTTCCCGAGCAACCTCATCGAACAAGTTGAAAATAAGACACTTTGTATCAAATGTTAATAGGGACCATATTATTTTACTATATACCAAATGCAGTTGGAAATATATATTGTCTTCATCCAGTACTGCTATTTAAAGTCTGTATATGTTATTGTTTTATAATTGATGAATTAGTCTACCAATCATGTGCTGTCTCTCTTTGTGGAATTCATTAATTCAGTATTTATTCATAATAAGTTAACAAAAAGATCCCACATTATAATACAACCAAATTGTCATCGACTTATAATAGAGTACCTGCTTTTTTACAACTATTAATAGTAATTTAGCTAAAAAGAAAAAAAGCCTTACATTAGTGGTACCTTCTAGTACAGCATATACATATCGTGTGTTTACAAATGCTATATTCTACAATTCAGAATACAAGTTGGTATGTCTCACTAATATGACTTTACGCGAATTCTTGAAACAGTTTAACCAAATAATATTTCTAAATTCCATTATTTCCATAAAAACAAAGGAATATCCAAACTTATATTGACACCAGATGTCATAACTACGTCTTGATATCCATATATCTTCAAATATCCTCTTATCGTTAGACGACTATCACAACAACGTTCTTATTACCAGGTAAGACCCAACCCAAAGTACAAATCCTTGTACTTGTTTCAGGTTAGAAACATTCAGTGCTATCTTTTTTAAACAATACGTTTGGTGTTTAATGGCAACAACCATAATGTAGGACAAAGCTGATCTATCAAGTTAACATAGTATTTGTTTTAAAAAGGCTACTTTATGTAAATGTGTATTTATAATTCATAACGATAAATACCTTAACAATGAGATAACCTCTACATGATACAATTATTAGTTATTAGGTTAAAACGTTCTCGAAAGAACTTAGCTCGTTAGTTTACTTGATGGTCAATTATCTAGAGTTCCTTACTAACGCCAAATATATGTTTTAACATCCTTTACACGTCTCAATTTACTAAGTTGTACATGAGGAGTAATAACAGTCAGAAGTAAATAGCAAATAGCCAAAGACCAAAGTGTTTGCTCTATTTTCGGGGGGAGGGGGGATTTTCCTCTGGAAAAATCAATTATAATATATTCATACATATATATATATATATATATATATATATATATATATATATATATATATATATATATATAAATGTATGTTGGCGCATGTTCGTGTTTGTGTGTGTGTGTCTCTCTCTCTCTCTATCTTACTCTCTGTGTCTGTCTGTAAGTGTGTGTATGCGTGTGTGAATGTGTGTGTGTACGTGCATGTGCGTGCATGTACGTGCGTGCGTGCGTGCGTGCGTGCGTGCGTGCGTGCGTGCGCACACGCACGTGCGTGCGTGCGTGCATGTGCGTTCACCCACAATCATGTTATGTCTTCAGCCGAGATAGATACCTGCAATAGTATCTGACTGGATGACCTGAGTTTTCGGAATGACTTTGTAATGGACACCGATTCACACAGGTATTCAAGTGCCGCGTCATTCGTAGATTTATGAGTTATTAGTAAAATATTGAAATGGATACGGTGTCTAACAGGTAGCCAATGTAGTTTTTGAAGAATCAGTTTGTCGAGAATTTGTAACTATTCTGAATTTACTAAAGGCGATTAATGTTATAATAATATATATATATATCAGGGAAATACAATAATCTAGATTTAGACCCATTACGGGTAATCAAAGAGGCACCCATCTATAATACTATTATTTTTAATGATTTAACATAATGTGGTGAATCTAAATATATAATATTTATGACCAGGAATACAATGTTCTAAATTCTTCAGCTCATTAGTTGGATATTGTATTCTCGGTAATGAAACGACCTAATACAAAATGTAATGAAACTAAATTCCAGATACAGTTTTGGTGATGAAATTGTATCTGTTTCGTCTTCAATAGTTTTTGTACGACACACAAGAGACAGTCATTTATGTAGTTATTTAAGTAGTAGTGCTGTAATAATGATGCTACTTGCCTGAGGCATGCCTCTATAGATGTATTACCTGTGTGCGCATCATTAATATTCAACTCTAATTCCAAAATCATGCAAAGTAATATGGCATGAAAAAGAATGCATTTTATAAATGGCATATTGCTTTTCATTGTCAATAAAAAACTGATACTTTCCGCGTCAGGTAACTTTAGAGTATTATATTTATGAGTCCGTGTTACCTGCAAATCACGTTCTAGATAAGATACTACTGAAAGATATAGAATATTTTCCATGTCTATTATTAGGCAATTTCATAGAAATAAAACCTCCTTCAATGCATAGAAAATAGGATTGTTTATTAGATAGTCCAATAGCTAATGTGAATCCAAAATGGGTTTGACAAAAAGGCCTGATTATTACTAATACAAACATAATTCTGAAACTTTAATGCTGAGAAATAACATTTCCGACATTTGAATAGACAGTACTATTAACAATAGTTATTAGTACCATCCTTGTGGATACATTATCATACATAATCATAGCATACAGTGTTTCCATCTGAGCACTTCGATATACGGGTGTACTATACGATTATAATGATGAACTAATATTTTATTATATGTTCCAAACCTATTATCTCATAATATTTCACGTATATTTTAAGCAGTTGTCTGTAAGTGTAATTCTTCATTAGGTGGCTGTCTGCGACTCGTAATTTTCAGTTAATATTAAACTCTACAGCGGCTCGTATGATACCTAATTCAAGAAGCTGATAACTGTATTCAGATAATGTAATGTAAGAAATTTCTAGAAACGGGATTAATTTTAAAATGTCAAAGTGTCTTGTTTTTGTTATTTACTGGGGAATACTAAAAGTATGCTTGCGCTTAAATATGCACTCACGTACATTCACCTGCAGACGTAGACGTATACAGAGCTGAACCCAGCGTTTTCCTTCCTCACCCTTAAGGTCGCAAGCGGCCTCGGGGTAAGCTTTTATCGAATTAACTGTCATCGAGCCGATCGTTCGAGTGGATGAATATAGTCTCTCATTGTTTGGATCAAATCCTCTCGGAAATGGCGGCCATTATGGTCGAAGATCCTCAGCAGAATCACCAATGTTATAAATCCCGGGATCTTGGGATTGAGAGGGCTAGTAATGGAGAGGGTTATCATTATCGTTCTACTTCATAGAATAATATGCAGCCGAACTAGGGATTAAGGTACCTCAAATCAGTTCTCATCCTTATCTTGATGGTGTATTTGGATGACAAATAAACTACTATAGTAGTATATTCAGATATGTCCCTTCTCTTTCTTTTAATATTTTCTTTCCATAGTAATCTGTTATTTTGACTAGTCATGGTCTAACTGCTGATATTTTACGAACAACGCAAACAATAATAACCAAATTATTTGTCATAAGCACACTAATACAATGTTAAATACATTATTTGTAATTTGGGAAAACTATAAATGACAGTTTATTGTCAATCAATGAAATAATAATCATTCAATTGTTGAATTATTAATCTATGCAAATCTTGAAAAGGGTTGCTCCCCATTTAGTTTTTACATTTGAGTAATTTGGAAACAGTTACTGATCAAGTTATAAATGTCAGAAATCACGAATCCTCATAAAGTTACCATCGTAGATTCTCCGGTCATTTTCCGTTGTGAACACGGTCAAAATATCACCTTTAATCAAATTACTATAATATGTATTAGTGTTAAAGTTATTTTTTTTATTTAATGGGCAATGCAACTGTCCGAGTGCTCACATTCAGGCAACCATCAACCTCTATGATGTGAAGCCGAGTATGAAACACCCTTCAGACTTACGATACCATGATTTGACACCAAGTAGTTTATAGAATTGTGTGGCCAACCTCACAACCAATTAGATGATAGGAATGCCCCAAATCTATCAGTGAACATTTTCTATGTATATTAGTTCATAGTAACAATGGAAAACACGTATTAACCAAATCCAAACAGAAGTATTTATTTCAGCTTGATCCAGACCATGTTATCCCACCTATAATCCTTATAAATACTCCGCAAATTAACACAACCACTGCGGTTACACTGGTTTATAGAACATGGGATATCTACAAAGATAATTTTATCACATGTAGTTTATACAACCACCGGGATTGCTATCAACCATAATTACGAAGTCATGCTCCATCTGGATCAACAATGATAATGGATCTCGGACAATAAACAAGGAGATGATCATCCAATATTAGATTAATAAAGTAAGTTTATTGTCAAAAACGCATTCTCTTTGTACAAAGCACCCCTATTCTGTGACATTTGAACATGCACTACATAATGCTTGCCGGGACTAAAACACATGACATGGAACGAATAAAATATAAAAATGTGTTTTGGCTTTTCCAATTAACAATTATATATAATTTTAATAAATATATACTTGAAGATAAATTATATTTCTTTCCAATTCATTTATTAATTACTAATGAATAACGAACAAATTCAGCCAACTAATCAAAACTAATATTCAGAAATATTCTTTAAGGTGCTCACGATATAAGAGATATTTAAGTTAAATATAATTTTTATAATAAGTTACCAAAACTGGCCCTTAAAAACATGATGTTAAGTGACAAAGAAATGGGATCATTCCAGTGGAATGATAATACGCCTTATTAGAATTTGTGCTCAATTAAAACAATATTATTATTGATGTCGACCAATGTAAAGTAGATCTGATATTAGATACGCTATTTGAAACTTATCTCAAATAAAACAGGACTGATATCAAAGATGCGTTAAGTTTATTATGATGTTTAATACAATACATAAGATTGTTTGTGTTGGTGCTATTAAAGGCTTTTCTATATGACTTTATTATGTTATGAAGAATCACTTTCATTGGTTAAATATATATCCATGGTTACTGATTATGTATGATGTTCAACTGTGCACAGCCTGAGAATCAATATTAAATTATTTTGGAGTATATATATATCATCAGCATAGCATCACTTTCATACCTTCACCTTTTGGTAATTTAAATTGTATTTTAATTGATGCAAGTTGGTTTTTATTACTCTATAATGCTCAACTTTGCTAATCGTGTTATTCACTTTTCTATTATATGACAATTTAGTCATAATGAAAGCATACTTTATATTATAACCTTTCACCTTCGTTGAGTGAACGTTATATTATTTTAATGCATATATATAGCAGCCAATCTATTTTATAGTGTTATACGTTTCCGCTAAAAACGCGAATTTGCTTGTTGAAAGACTGTACATTTGTATTTGGGACCCACTTTTAATTAATGGAAATCCAGCCTCTTCTATTTACAGGCGACCTCAATATATTTCCTGCATAAAATCTCTTCCATTATCCACTGCTACACGAACTGCCTTTCATTCATATTTTATCAAATGCAATAACATCAATTTTCTAGAATCCCTTTGGCAACATCAAAGAATCAATGGGCAATGACACCTTTGATTTCTCGACTATCTCAATCATCCGCACCTTCTCTCTCTGTCTCTCTCTCTCTATCTATCTATCTATCTTTCTATCTTTTGTTAGTAACAATTAGCAGCTATTATATTATTAGACATCTCTATCAGCATCAATATGCCTTAATGAAGTATTATATTTTGTTCTTTTCCCTTACATTAACTTTGTACACTTATCTAATTATACATTTACATTATATCCGAGGTTTATTGGATAATTAACTCAGCTTAACCATCTTATCAATCTCAATCAGCTGTTTTATGATCTATTTAATCCGAGAAGAAATAAACAAAGAAATACCAGCGGTTAAGAAAAGTTTGAAATACTTTAATTACATTGATTAGACTCGACGTTTTATTTCATGGTGTGTACTAGCTCGTGTTAAGTGTTTAGAAAAGTAGGAGTAGGAAAGATGTCAGCTTCAACCGTCCACTTTATGAAAATAATTAAATAGTCGCCATTTCTAATGTTACGGAGGACAATTGTGCTATAATCTGAGTATAGAGAAATTATAATGAAGACTGTGAATGGATCTTTATATAAATATATAGGCAACAATCATTATGTGTCAGTAACATTTAGATATAAGTTGGATAGTTAGCACTCGTATTCTTTCCTAACAGTCATACATTTTAAAATGATATTAGGGTACCACTCTTTTTCTATATTTTTTCCGGGCATATAGATATAGGGTTAATATTAATATTAGTTATGATGGAGATGATAATGATGTTGATGATGATGATGATTATGATGATGATTATGATGATGATGATGGTAATAATAATAATACTAATAATAATAATAATATTAACAATAACAATAATATCATGGCACATAAAGTCGTCCAATTAGCTATAAAAATTTATAACTTATGATTGTTATTTTCCTTAGATGTAATAGCCACCAGTCCTTGGTGTGTCTGCTTAGAACTCACAACAGGATTTATATCCTGACCAAAACAGGAAATAGTTGTCAGTAACTTCAGAACTCTATATATCTTTCAGTGTCCTTCATTATCCCCCTCCTCCCCGAGACATTATCGAAAGATATCAGCTGTTTACTTTGGTACTTCATCATTATGCGGACATTGAAGAGTTGTGTATGGGCTGTTCACATAAACCTGGACAGCCATACATTTATTTACAAGTCCCAGAAGGCTGTCAGCTTATATTTAGGAAGTATATAAGCTTGAACAAAGCACAGACGCGGAAACCTCGAAGCAATAGTTCACTGATGTCTGAATTATTATTATTATTATTATTATTATAAATAATTTCTGGAACAGCTCAAGGCTATTAATCTGATTCTATACCATTAAAGCTTAGGTAATATGACCGTACCTGGAAGCCTTCGATATTTATAGAAATATGATGTCTGTATAATAGTTGCTGTGTCATCTTTAAATTTCTGAAATCCGCAGATAATTTCTTATCGTTTTCTGTTTTGAGTAGGACTTTCAGTTTAGAAATACGTTGTCGATTCCTACATTTGGAAAACAACAAGGGAATGCATTAGTTATAATTATGGTATGACTAATAGTTCAAAATTTATGTTAAATAGACTTATAAAGTAAGTCCTCTATCCGTTCCTTTCCTATACCTGGAATGTTTCGATTTATGTACGCTCGTATCTCATACGTTAGAGTGTAATGTTTCATAGCGAAAATTATTAGTCTAAAAGTGTAATTCTGGCTGAAGAGAAGATTAGCTCAATTTGTCATTCCGTTGTGAGAAAGAATATTTCATGTGTGATTTTCAATTATACTATGCTAGCATATACTACTATATTATAGAAAAAACATTCCGAGATTATTGATAGAGATCAACATCAAAAGCGATAGTCTAACCAAACCAAGAGACAAAGCGTTTCATTTTAAAAATAAGTAAGAGTGAAAATGGTATATGATAAAACAAATATGGACCACAGTAGTATGACTGCTACCTAGTAATATGAAAACAGCATGATAGTCTCAAGAAACAAATACTCTCATTGGCTAACTCTGCGTCTATGGTTACCATAAGTTTACTTTACGTTTATGAAAATGATTCTTTTCTTTTGTTTATTGTTCCCTTGCCGAACGACGGAGAGAGACTAATAAAGCTTCTTATCACATGTATGTTCCTTGACACGAAATCTCATTTTATCAACAGATTCCAACCATGACTTGTTAAGGAATTCCAGTGTTGTTAGTAGCTTATATTCTCTAACATAGGCTACATCTGTAAATTAATGTTGACTTTCTAAGATTAATTAGCTGATTCTGGTAGGTGGATAGCTTATATTTCTCAATCGTATAGTTTTTTTTCTTCTGTCCGACAGGTTATGAACCAATATGAGAGATATCCATGGTTGAATGACTATCGTATGCACGGTTAATACGTTTTCATTAAGAACCGAGATTATACACGATGATTGGTTTATTCATGTTTACAAAACATGTTCTGTTTGCTGAATTCTGAAAAAGGAAATACAGTTTTACCTTGTTTCGCATCATTATAATACCATGTGACTTCTGGCCTATGTCTCCATTGTAAAATGCATTCGTGAAATGTACTTCCCTCTCACAAATCACCAGTCATCCGTTAATATTTCACAAAATACAGTAACATAACTTTTCAAAACTCCCTGTAGCAAAATCAAGGAACAAATTAATTTCACACTTTTGATTGGTATACTTGTATATTGTCGTTCATGTAATATATATATATATATATATATATATATATATATATAAAGTCCATGGTCATTGTTATCGTATGAAATAGGTAGGTCAGATCTGTATTTTCCCAATTGAATTATCTATGTAAGTTCATTTCTCATGCTATAGATAGTTAATACAAATAATTATTATTATATTCATGTTAATAATTTCTTGAAAAGTAATAGTTATTCTTATGATTTTGGCCCAAAGAATATCAATTAATACACTCTTTTTATCAAGAAATATTAACTAGAATTTGCATTGTTGACATTGGTGTTAAATATTAATCCATATAGATCGTCCAGATTAGTGTAACTTCTTATGTGACATTGCTTCCTATTAAATTAAAAGGAAAACAATTTACATGTAAATTACGACCTATAAAATTACATATTTTATTTAATAATATACAAATCCCGACAGTTAGTAATCTGTTTATTCAATTATTTCTTGCCTCAAACAGACATATTCTATATTATTTACATACATTAGTTACAACAGAGCCACCATCTCCGTAGACCACACATCAATCAATTCGAGTTGTCGTAATACTATTCAGCGTGAATTTTTTTAATGTAGAACTCAGGGATGTATATCCTAGACTATCTTAATAAATCAATTTCAAATTTAAAAGAAAACTGTTATTTTAATTATACAAAAACTGTAATTAACACACACTATACACACACACACACAGACACACACACACACACACACACACACACACACACACACACACACACACACACACACACACACACACACACACACACACATACGTGTATCAATATTTATTTATATTTATATGTGCCTGTGCCGTATTATACAGAGCTAAAACACACATACACACACACACACACACTCAATTAGTTCACTCGTTTTATGATGAAACATGACTTAGAATTTGTACTATTGACATTGGTGTCAAATATTAATCCAAAAATATATGAAATATCTCAATATTAATAGATTTATCTTTATACCTATGTAATTCGATATAATTCATGCAACGCATAAAATCGAAAAGATATTTCCTTTGTGTGTTTGAGTGAGAGAGATGAATTCATGGAATCGACGGCTTCATTGATCTGGGAATTTTGTCTGCTCTAAACACTTTGCCACACAATGTATATCACTTCTTATATTATCTTGTCCATTATATATATATATATATATATATATATATATACTAACAGTATATTATCTAGCCAAATTTGTTGTAATATGCACGTCCTCATCTCTCATACGAATACAATACCAGACACTCACTCCTTCACACAATGACACATATTTATGATGGCCACTCATTTACAGATGATTGGATTGACGCATGCAAAGGATGAAAAGACTCGTCCAGACTTCTACAGATACCGAGATAAGTTCTTGATAATTGGTCATCAACTCAACTAACGAACTATCTAAGTGAGAGAGTCAGAAAACGTCATTAACTAACCATTACTAATTGTCGTCATGTAGAGGTTAGTTATTAGTATAAATAATTAGCGCTATATCATCTTCTATTTAATGTATTATTTGCGCTTAGGGTGTATTTTATATTATGACAGATTTAATAAAGATTGTTGTTTGTTATTAAAGAAAACAAAAATCCGATGTCCGTAATGGAGTAGGATTTTTTAAAGAAACTTCATTCCCATATATCTCCCAGTTTTCCCCTATCATATATATATATATATATATATATATATATATATATATATATATATATATATATATATATATAATCCGTATTTAAAACAAATAGGAATATAAAATCTAATATTGTTAATGATTATGATAATTACATCGCACCAGTAATGTCATCAATCATTACACCAACATTAACAACAACCATCAACACCGCCACAACAAAACAACAACAACAACTATCACTGCTACTACTGCTACTACTTTCTATGTCATTACTATTTTATCCTGCCCCTTCTCCTACCAACACCCAAACAAGATTAACAACATCAATTAATGCAACAGCAACGGGCGCCTCCGTTGTCTAGCGGTAGCGTGCTGGACCACAGATCATTACCACCCGTGTTCGAATCCCGACGTGGAATATCTGAAGGTTGTTTCGTCTTCCACTTCGTCTCATTACCTTTGGAGGTCTCTCGGCCCATTTAGCCTACCTTTAGCCGTAAAACATCAATAGTCATTATCAACTACTACTACGACTAATAATAATAATGATTTAGAAAAACAATAAGAAAAATGAAAATAAAGAAGAAGAATGATAACGGCACGAACAACAACAACAGCATCAATAACAACAACAAAACCCATTTTCCCTTTAATTGATACAAAATTGTGCGATATGAGCGATGACAGACTTGATGTTTGACGTCATCAGTCAAATAGCCAATTAGCTTTCTCGGTCAATAAATGTTATTACAATAATTATCCAAGTACAAGTAATAGGTGGTTACTATGGACTAATAACAAATAACGTTAAATGGCAGCTAGAGGTTGACAGTGTGTACATACTACACAGTAAATAGGTCCTGTTCTAAGAATATTATTTACACTCTCCAGCATTTAATATATATATATATATATATATATATATATATATATATATTATGGATGAGTAACGCTATAAAACGATTGCTCTGAAGTAAAATTATAGTACAGTCGTTAGCAGACTGCCACGTCCTTGAGTCTCATTGACTCACTGAGTGACTGAGTAACTGATTGACTCACTCTGTCAGTCACTCATTCACTCATTCTCTCACTTTCTCACTCAATAAATCAAACAATCACTCAATCACTCATTTACTTACTCACTCACTTGAATGGTTACTGGACGACGGACTGAGCGACAGATTCATTGACATATGTTTTTCACTCACTCACTCATTCACTCACTCATGCACTCACTCACTTGAGCCACTGAATGGCCACTGAAAGTCTGACTTGACTAAGTGACAGACTGAATGACTGATTGATTCAATCATACACTCATTCACTTACTCAATCTCTCTTTCACTTCGAAGCACAATGAAAGGCAATATTGTGTATTTGGTTGTTTTCTATAATGTGTACCATATATTGGATGGTGAGAAGAGAACATGTTATAGGTGGTTCATCATCATACAATGTTCATGTTCTTGCATTAGGAAGTGGATCCTTTAAACCTTTATGATTTATGAGAGTCTTTAGAGGTATTACGTACACAGACTGGAAGATTGCACGTCTCAAATGTTGTCTATATGAAGAAGGCTGCGAGTTGACATTCCATATTGCGCGTGTATAGACATACATACTGCAACTCGGATTGAGAATGTTGGTTATGTATGGTATGTTATAAACGTTGTTATACACATATGTAGACAACTTGATGAAAATATGCATGGGGTATGCATGTTTATGAAAATACGCATATGAATATAAAAATGTATCCAAATATTATTAATCATCCTGTATTTAGTATTAACCTGACAGTTATAGTGATATATGAATAAATGACATAATAATAACATTTAATATTTAACTGCCAATTATGTTTGTATTTCACAAAACAATTAGGTTAAAATGGAAACCATTTAATTCTCTAGGAAAACTGAATCTGGTGATCACTGGTGCCAGAAATGAGTTCACATCGTGTTAACATTTGATCCGAGCTGAACACCAAGGTATGGTGAGTGAGTGAGTGAATGAGTGAATGAGTGAGTGAGTGAGTGAGTGAGTGAATCTGATCACTGATCTCAATTGACAAATGTACCACTGTCATTCGAAAACCGACCTGTAGGAATGCATCGGGGCGCGCTAGCACCTGTACTGTGGCAGTCCATATATCTGGTATGCGAAAATGCCGCCATGTCTTCCTCGTGTGGTATGCAGCATATGGAAACGTCAATATTAACATCAGATGAAGTATGCCATAGAGGTACTAATAAAATCAAGCGCGCACAAACACTCTTCTGACGACACAATTAACATTCGCCATTACCATTCCGCGGACGCCGGAAATTGACAGCCGCCATTGACGGAAACAGAATCAATAATAAAACGCCATCTTCTCTGTATTGCTAGTCATAGGCCCGCGCTTGGTGTCAAGGGATACTACAAGAGGGGGGGGGGGGATAGACTCTGTCATAAATATAATGGTAGATGCTGGTAGTATTTATAATAATTGTGATAACAATGTTTATAGTACTAGAGCTTGATACTTAAGGCGATAATTGAGTTCTTCATGGTATTATGTGGATTTAATTCTCCACCTTGGGTAAATATTAAAACTATAACATAATAAACACAACTAAATAAGCGAAAGGTCTATTTATTAAATATAGAATCATGTCATATAGCTCTTGGAAACATCGATAAATACTATCGATGTGTGCAGATCTTTGCTGATCCGAAACCAATACAGTTATATTTACAATTGTAGAACATTCATCCACCACTTGACTTCAATATCTTATTTTAATGGCTTCTACAATGTTATTTCCATTTAGGTCACCACGCACACACACACACACACACACACACACACACACACACACACACACACACACACACACACACACACACACACACACAAACACACACATAGAGAAAGAGAGAGAGAGACCACCTGAGTTGGAACATTGGTCCTGTTATATGTGTAGCAGTAAAAGAACAATATTTCACAATAATTCTACCATTCTCAAAGAATGGATATGTTTAGGCAAATTATGAGTACCAGAAAAGGAAGGAGGCGGCTAAAAAGAGGAGAAATGAGATGCACCGTGTGCCTATCAACCAATTGTTTGTTTTATCTTCATTTTTAAACTGTGCCCCGCAAATACAATACCTCAATAATTCATTAACTTAATCTACTCATTTCTGATATTTTTTATTAGCCAGTACAACGTTGGTACAGACTTACGTCTACTTATCTGACTGATGACACTAAACGCCTTATATTATCTTACAGATAGATAGATACATAATACGGAATCTCTTATCTGATAGACAGTTATATAGCCAAGAATAAAACGACTCTTGTGAGGGTTTATTATCCACACAGCGGCAGTTATTTAGGTATTTCCCTTCACTTGGCGTGTTAGTAATGCGCAACAAATCGATATTTAGCAACTAAAAGAACAGAAAAACAAATATACTGACTAAATTGTGGACTTCTCCACATGGCCGAGGTATGAGCGTAGATGGGCACAAATCACTAGTTCATCAGTTCAAGTATCTCGCCTGTGCGCGAACATTGTTTCATTTGTCCTTTCGCTTCACGTTCGCTTAGTTCATTCAGATACTGAGGCGTGGCGATTGTTTTTCGCTTACTTAGAACCTACTTACGGTATTCCCTTCCTGATAAACCTATTTTCATGCTATCATCCCTAGCAGTTTAGACATTGTCCCCTTTTATATGAGCTCGTCTATTGAGCCAATTTATTCCACTCCACGGGGATGGCATATCTATTATCTCAATCATTATTATTCAGACATACGCCTCTGAACTCGTACGATCTAATATCATCTTCAATTATGTGTACCCTTCATGAACGGGACGAACCTTTATAAACAAAAACACTCTTAAGTCTGTAACAATTGAAAACGGATCATTTCTAGTTCGAATCTGTCACTCTACCCGTTGAACTATTAGGAGGCGTCGCCATTGCTTAAGTAGTAGCGCGGCCGGCCACAGATCTATATCACCCGGGTTCAGCTCCTATCTAGGCTAGGTTGTGTTTCATCTTTCACATGGGCTAATAACCTTTGGGGAATGCTCACATTATTTATTACTGATATTAATCTGAACCAATAGAACTACAATGTCGACATAAAAAATTTGGTTATTAAATAGTATTTGATATATTTTCCTTCTTATAGAACGATATTGATTTAGACAATAATAAGATGATCAATCGACGTATTTTAGTTGGATTAATCACGATAATCGATTAAAACCCGTGATTAATCGTCCAGGTAGTATACATGTGATCGGCGATACCCTCTGCTAGAGCATTTGCACATACTGCTAACGCCCACGCACACACCAGCGCACACACACAAAAACACACACACACACACACACACACACATATATATATATATATATATATATATATATATATATATATATATATAACATAAAAATACACATAAGTGACAGTATGTATGATTTTTGCATGCATATATATCATATGATATATATATATATATATATATATATATTATAATAGATAAATATATAGATAGATAGATATAAATTACTACTACATATATCCCGGGTCAACTAGTCTCATACTAGATGTGATAACGGTTTATAGATTTATAAACTAGTCACAGTCCGTTCACACATTGTTATCCAATACCAATATTAATTGAAACCCATACATATTATTTGATTACTGCCGACTAAATCTGATGATAAATTGGTATTTTGGCATAAAAGACAACAAGGAAGTCGGTAACTGCGGCGGGGTGCTTTATCATCAGCTGTCAGCCATTGGACAGCGGGACGTCAAACAACGAAATTGAATCATTCCTATCCAAGGAAACTAAATCATTGGTAACCATGGATACAGATTTAGCCAATGAGAGTGTTTCGTCTCGATGTCAATAGGTCATCAAAGGGTTGCTGGGTAGCTGTTATACGTAAGCTAATACAGCGTAGCTTTACATATTCTACATCACAATTACAGCATGTGATGGCTTCCTAATTTTTCCTATTATACGTTTTATTCGTTTGCATCATCAATCATCTCATTTTCTTCAAATCGTATGCTAATAATAATAATAATAATAATAATAATAATAATATATATATATATATATATATATATATATATATATATATATATATATATATATAAAGCATGTAATATTAACACAATCAAGTGTTCTATTATAAACATAAAGTAAATAAATTTGATCCAAACGTCATTTTCGTTATTCCTTTAGAATCTCAAAACGTCCTGCAATCTTTCAGGAACTTTTAAATATAATGGCGATGTCCTGTTTTATGTGAAGACAATTTAATGCCGGAATATACGACATATTTATAGCATTAATTCCAACAATTATTATTCCAGCCAAAGGTTCTATACCATTTCTGAATCGCCCGAGAAAGAGGTTGAGGAGCATCTCATCTAATACAAGAATTATACCAAAGCTTAGGATAAATCCTGATCACCCTGTTAAGCTAATTCTTCAGGATCGGCCTCCTCCTTTTTCTATTCCCGATTACTATTAAGAAGCTGTGTTTTAAGTTGTGACGATTATGTGCACCGCATATCTTATAGCGATCCTTGTGAATAAATACTGTAAGCCAATAGATGTTTAGTGGCTGGCTCAATTTCAAGCAGATTTACCTCAGTGGAACTTGAAATAAAATTGTGTTCGGGCTCTGGGAGCGTTTGTCCTCAGTACTACAATCAACAAATAGGCTGATCAATTTAATCCTCAGTTCAGAGGCTTACAGTGAGACTGGCTTCATTCCAGGGAATCTTCGGCTTTATGTTGAGAGGTAATTCAATAAATGTCACCCTGAAGGTCATACCGCATCGTTAATGCTGTGTACCTTTGGGAGACAGTGAAATGTCTCTACCAGTGTATATGTGTGTGTGTGTGTGTGTGTGTGTGTAGTTGTGTGTGTGTGTGTGTGTGTGTGTTTAGGGTACATATAAAGAGGCAACAGGCAAAGCATTAACATATCTAAACATCCTTTGAGACCTACCTCCATAAATCTAAATACAAATACAACTATACATACATTAATCTAAAAATAAAATGTTCCATACCTCCACATATTGATAGATGTATGCGTATACCTAAGCATGTGTTTGGTCTACTCATCAGCCTGTGGGAACCAGCTAATTCGCTTTTCGTACGCGACAAATATGTCACGCCCACAAGAAAGCGGCTACATGCAGGCTACATACAAAAAGCGGAAGCACGTAAAAAACATACCATTTGATACCACAGCTCGCAACAAACACGTGCGTGTGGTTCAATGGTGACTTGCTACATACATATCATAAACTATTTTGACACCACAGTTTACATTCAACAGTAATTTTCTGTGGTCCAAAAGAAACCTATATATATAAAACATTTCGACACCTCAGGTGCTGACCTCAGCTTTATTCTGGGTTCGAATAACTGAATAAATCCTACCTATATGAACCATGTATCAATACACGTCCGACTGTGTGTACGTGCTGGGGTGTCATATATTTTTCTAGCGAGTCGCGTCTCAGTCATATATCCAAGTTTCGACCAGCAGCGAGACAAAACAACACGTTTATCTTTATAACTTTTCTTTCCCTGGTTTATTTATTTTCGACTCCAAACATAAAGGCTACATACATTGATCATCATAATTATATTTTCATACCTGCAGCATGGGGCACATATTTGGGTCAATGATCTTCCATTTGGAGTTAAAGTAGCGGCCTACAGTGCACTTATGAGTCCTATAATTTCACAGGGATTCCTTCATCTGATGTCAGTCAGTGACCAGTCTATATCCTCCTATATAACTAGCAATGGACCATCAGCGGAGAGAGGATCCAGACGGGGTAGGGATATTTCAAAAACAAATACATCCAAGACCTTAGATCTGCTCCTGATAGCCATGGCTATAGATAGAGTATGTACACTGACTGTAAGCCGCAGCAGCAAATACATAAATAATCGTCCTCAAATATATCCATCCTAAAATGGAACATATTGTCTGATGAAGTAAAACACAGTAACAATGCGAACATACTCTACTTAGATACATACTCCCGTTTAGTAGAAAAAACAACAGGACAGGAATTGGGTCGAAATGGGTTACTAAGCCTCGGAACTTGATATAGGACTGGTCACGGACATATGACCTACGGGGCGTGACCATACAGACACATATCTAACAAAGACAGGTATTACCAGGTCAACGTGACATGAAGGTGCAGAGAATAATGTATTGATCGGGTCACAAGAGATAATTGGAACAGTTATTCTTAAATTAATTAGTATAAGACATAATCAGGTCGATTCCTTTATTTGTTAATGATTAAGTTAGCGGAACGAGGACAAGAGAATGAAGTGATTCGGTGATTCATAGAGATATAAGACTGATTGAACCGTATCTAAAATTGATCCAAACGTAACATTAAATCAGTTATGCTGGTTTACAAAGGCTTAGCCATGGTTATTGTCATAATGTCATCACGAGGAGGAATTGTTTAATCCCTTAAACATCATATTTATGTTTTAATTTGTTTCAGATAAATGTCTACCCCCCCTCCCCCAAGCGTTTAATCTGGCCAAAAATCGCGCACAATGAGTTCAATAAATATCAACAACTGGGTGATGGATTGGGGTCCAGCATTTCATTAGTCATCAAATTGCAATGGTCTTATAGGATCCGTCAAAGGCGGATCATGTGGCCACAATACGTAATATGTATGATATATTCGTCATTGCGTACCCGCATCCACTGGATCAAAGAGTGGACAAAATGATCAGGAAATAAGGCATCTAGAATGTATGTTGTAGGGTACTACACCAATATCCAGGTTTCTAGGATCAAAGTCAAAGCACGTTGCTGCTCATGCTTGAATTACGGCCGGATGTTGCTATTTGGAATGACCAAAACCGAATAGCTTGATTACTGAGATTATGATGGGATTGTGCTTCGAGCTTAATGGCAAACGCGAAATCGCATAGCTCCTGTTATCTTTGAACCCCAATAATTTCCTATATGGTAAATCCAATCCCGAATATGGGGCCACATGTAAATCAGTCACTTGTCTATTCTGGTCGCTCAACTGGGCTATATAGACTGATTAAACAGAATGATGTACGACTTGGGGGAGGGTTGTTTATCGTTCCGTACTCTAAAGTGTATGGGTGTAACTACGTTTACACTGATTTAAAGCTCAGCTTCAGTTGCTAACACACTTCCTAAAAGGCCAAATACCTTATCATTCAGTGTTTATGAATACCAACAGTACAAAAGCAATATTAACAACACGAAGGAATTAAATGATCGATAACAGTCGTCTGTGTATTGATTTAAAACGTACATTTAAACTTGAACGATTTTAATTAGATTTATGTTAATTTGATTTAATCTGCTTCAAAGAGAGAAATCGATTACATTATTTGATCATGGGTATAATGGCGTCTGTATTAAATACTATAAATCACCGGGCAGTGTACGTGGTAAGACTTACAACAGAGGGCTCAAGCAGTTAAGGGATGAACGAAGTTAAATCAATCGTAGCCGTTGTAGAGTTCATTATATTAATTTTACGGGTAATATATGGTAATGGTGTTAGCAAAATACTAGCTATTAACTTCCGAGTTAATACTGGGTATGTAGTTAAATATTAACTATATTTTAATGTGAACGAGGTAAGACAATAACATCAACAGTAGTAACTGAGAAGACCAGGATGATATGATATAGATAAATTAGTATCATCTTATACTCTCATCTCTCTCTCTCTCTCTCTCTCTCTCTCTATATATATATATATATATATATATATATATATATATATATATATATATATATAGAGAGAGAGAGAGAGAGAGAGAAGAGAGGGAGGGAGATGGCACGTACACATAGCCTAAAACGTGAGAAAATGAGAAATGGTATTGATCTAGATAGTTGGTTAAGCATAGGAACACATGGCATTTATTTTTGTTCTGTTTTTGAAAAGTGCAAACGTCTCTCTCCCACCACACACAAACGCGCGCGCACACACACATATACCCGCACAGACATATATACACACACACATATACATATTGTTTAGTATCAACCGATCCCTTTCCGCTCGTTCCCCCCCTCATTTATGTGTGTTTGGCAGTCACTGTCTATGCATGTTTATGTGTTTGTGTTACCATAACCCGCTACCACACACACACACACACACACACACACACACACACACACACACACACACACACACACACACACACACACACACACACACACACTACCCTGACTCGCTACCATATACCAGTAGTTGGTCATAATAACAACAACGACAACGAGCTTCCAACTCGATTTGCGGCCAATCATTTAGTCCTTTGAAGCTAACATTCTGTGATCAGAGCGTGGCTAGTTACCACTTAAAACTGGACATTATGACTAATAGATATGATATCCTGCTATAGTATCATCTCATTATGTGTCCTATCTAATATCTTTACAGACCAGAAAGGTTAAATAAGGTAGCTCTGAGGTTGAACAACGATCTTCTATTAGCTACAAATTACTGTCTATACAGAAAGTAAGTTGCTCTTGGGGTTTGATCACGGCTCGTTTATTGTGAAAGTCCCACATGCCTTCTGTGTGTGCTACTTTCTTTTGGAAATGTCCCTTAAGTCATCATGAGACAGCGATATAAATGTATATATTGATGGCTTTACATTGGTATCATTATAAGTTAATCTTCTCGCTGTTGGAAAAAGACCAAAACGCTCAGCAATAAATCAACACCCATATATTATATGCACAGGTAGTCTATTTAATTAAGACAACGAAAACGGATTTGTCCATGTATTACATGTCTAGTACAACTTCCTTGTCTTAATAAAGGTATTTATCTTGGTCTTGATTAAGTAAATCCTTGAGTATAATAATATACAACTTTGATAGGAAGTAATTAGTGTATTAATTGTGATAAGAAATGAAATTAAATATTTGATTGTATTAATTATAATCAATTATGTATATATATATATATATATATATATATATTGTGTGTGTGTGTGTGTGTGTGTGTGTGTGTGTGTGTGTGTGTGTGTGTGTGTGTGTGTACTCCAAGAATTATCCTTAATATCCTATCAGTGTTATCCTCTGTGCGTGATCCCGACGTATCCCTGCCATCCGCTGTGTTTTTTCCTTATTAACACCGACCCCTACCTCCGTGTTGTCCTCTACCGGCTCATTGTCTTCCACGGCTTTTATCGTTCATTTGTGTAATCTTCTACGCGTGTTGTCTTCATTAGACCGTCCTATTACGGCCGGTGTCACGAACGTATACCAACAACGGCTTAAATTATATATTTATGCCTTTTATGAGACAAAAAGCATATATCTATCAATTATAATGAGCCTCTGATCTGGAGAGAAGTAACCCGATACTGGAACTCTCATCTGTTATTGTTGGTGCTCCGAGAACATTTAGGACTCGGCGTGTTCCATTTGGTAACTCTTACCAAAACAAAACATGAACTAACTACACGGTGCCGTGTCGTAATGGCAGATCGCCTCGTGGAGCTGACTCTCTGTCCGATCATAAATAGCAGTCAGTGCGTTCGAGTTATAAGTCTTCATTACGAAGATGCTGTTGAGGACCTTTGTGCCGCTCCGTACGTGTAACAGGATTTATCTTCTGGATTACTGGACAAATCTGCGGATGATCCACGGCGAAATGGCACCATCGGGCCTAAAGAAAGCTATCAAATCAGACAAATCTGGGACAGTAGTGGTATTACGATCGATATGAAAATTATAATATTCATAGGGGGTGAATCGAATTAAGTTCCACGTACAATAATCTGGATAGGCAAGGTTATCGAATAAATTACGTTTTCATAACTCAATCTGATGCATTAAGAAATTCTGAATTTTCACTGTTGATCTGCAAAGGTCTCACGTGACAAAAGTTTGACTATCCCAAGGTAGACACAATAGATGAAAAGGTCATTAGGCATGTGATTATTTAATAAAAACGTCTGTACTTTAGGCTGATTAGTTCAATTAGGTGGGACCAGAGGTCATAGAAAACGCTGGAATTAGAATGCGTTTATCTGAAACCAAAGACACTTCCTGATGATAAAAATAAACTTGATGGAGAGTGTCAAGGTGGTAGGTCTGATTGTCTAATTAAAGAGCGATCAGAATCAAATGCTTTACTTTCTTTCCGCTTAGCTCTATCTGTTTTTGTTTTATGAAGTTTTAAAAGTTAATGAATGGAATTGGCCCGCTTAGTGATTTGTCAATTAGTGATCATATTTCTTAGAGCTACTCAACAATAAACGTATACGATGATCCCCATACGTTCATCCCCATTCGCCGATCCCCACACGTCGATCCCTATACGGTGAACACTCTACACCTATCCCTGCCATTATCCCTTTAATCTGGAAGAATAAGCGAGCGAATTCCGATGGATAGACACTAAGTTACTAATGATAACCCCTTTGATCCATTCGTATAATTGTCAACTGTCTTCAATCTATTCACTATGACACAGATGTTATTGTATCATTGCTAGTTTTGATCGGTGTCATCTTGAATAGGTACAGTATAGGAACGTATGCTTCGAAGTACTTAATAATCAGGCCACCACAAATCAGTATTCCTTTATTAATTCGTATTAAAGTACTCGATTTTTTTTCTTTATGCGTTATATTATTGATGTTTCATGGTACGTGATGGATGTCTCATCCAACAGTTTGGCGGAAGCTGGATTAATTTCATCGCGATGAAGTTTTACACGAAACTAATAAGGATTGTATTAAATTCTATATAGACCTTATTTTTTATAGCGAGCAAAAGTTAATCATGAAAAAAGGCATCTCGATATTGAATGGAAGTTGATGATGATTGAACTGTTCTGTTGAAGAATACCTCAACACGGTACTGATTAGTATAAGGTAGATATTACCAGCTTCTTTATGTGATAAATAACAGGTTTTTTAATATACCTAACATATCTAAATGGTTGTGGCAATTATGATAAACAAGAGGTTACAATACACCCCCTACACACCCAAATAGCTGTGACAATTAAACCTATTTACGATGTATCACTTTATGATAGCCACTGACACAGAGATACAAAGGTCGTGAGATTATCTACAAGTTCTCTCCCGGTATGAAGATTCTCGTCATAATCAGATATCACACCTCACATACCCATCCATCGATATATTTCCTTATATACTTCATTATAATGATGGTAATAGTAATCATGATGGTAAAGATGATGATGATGATGATGATAACAATATCAAAAATAGTAACAATAGCGATGACATGACCAATAGCAGATAGATTAATTACCTGTGTAGTAATTATGATAAAGGTAATAGGTAAATGTTCTAAATTTAACGTGTATACATCTAAACTCGACTGATATGTTGATATCATATTAAGACCGTGTTATCGGTTACTAGTTAAAGACCAAAAGGCACCATGGTCTTCGCCTACTCGTCGTTCAAAATCTGGCGTTATGACATCCTTTTCTGAGCGACATCACTTGAGTCAAACAAACTCAGACATTATTGTTCATTGTATGCCGAGATCTTCTACAGATCAAGTAAACGATCGGGTAGTGTTTTAGACAAATGCACATGTCAAAACCAAGGTTAAAATATCTAACACTTTCAGGGGGGGGGGCTGCATGGTTTAACAAGTACCGCGTTAGAACAGAGATCACTACCACCTAAGGTCCAATCTAGAGGTGGGCATATCTGAAGGGTGTTTCGTCTTTGACTTCGCTTCATTACCCTTGGAGGTCGCTCGGCCCATTTAGCCTACCATGTGCATAAAGTGACCGTAAAACATCAATCATCATTATCATTATCATCTAACACTTTCAGTGTAAACACAGAACAACGACACTCTTATCTATTCTAGTATATATCTAATCATCCAGGGTGGATCCATGATATCTCCTTGACCAGTGGCCAAGTAAAAGACTGACCACTCAGGCACCAAACTTGTGAGAAACAGCCACTAAGGTATCGGATGTTTGCTATTCAGGATCTCACCATTAAAAATGTGTGGATTATACTTCAGCTTTCGACTCCAGTAAGCGTTGTTTGGCTTTCGGCTGTTTGTAACGTGACCTTTCGTGTGTGAGGCCGATTCAGAAACAATAACAATGTTTTACCTGTAATCTTCGATGTAAAGACGAATTTTTCTTTACATTATCAGGATTTTTACGATCTCTAAAGGTTGATTATAAATACTGTAATCACACAATGTTTATGAAACAAGTGTTTTTTGTTCCCTGGAATTTATCACACACAAATAAACAAACCATCACACACAAACATCCACACGCATGCCATTATTTCATGTCTGTAGCACAATGATATCAAATACACAAATGGCCTTCATGCGCTATTGATCTCCTGAATGACGTACAATATCCCGAAATTCCCCACGTCGCCAAACGGGACTCTGATTCAGCGATCACTCGACCTTCACATTGGCTTATTCGTCCTTGGATTTCGTCTGATTAATGTCGACGAAGGGGTGAGGTACGCTACGTGTTTACCCATCCTACGACATTCTAAGCGTCGGTTATGGGTTAGGAGGGGGGGGGGGTGACTGAAGGGGCTTCTTACGATGATAGCTACGCGTCGACGCTGTTACCTTACAGACGGCACCATGCATACAACGAACACGGCGGCGGCCATCTTAGATCGATTTCTAGGCCATAGTGAACTCTTCCGATGGAGGCTAGATTGGCGTGATGACGACACACGTAGTAAAGCTGGTGTAAATCAGGGCCTTTATGTCAGCCATAATTCAGCTAGCTTCCCGGCTCCTGTCACGTTAGGTTCGCTGCTCGGTATTGGGCAGTTTTATTTTATAGCCAACACCGTTGCCCTCCGAGGGTTCCGGTTTGTCGGGAATATTTTCGCTGATTTGTGTCAGGTAGAAGGACTGGAGCAGGTTCTTCTCGTTTAATAATGGCGAGGAGATGGCTGAAGCGTGATGGGGGACGTGTTCTAAAGAAGTGCTGGATAACCGTTGAATAAAAGAGTTAGTTAATGAAAGGTATTACAACGTTTTAGGGGTCATTCTTTGTATTTTTCAAACATGAATAGACACGCGCAATAAACCCAAACACCCACACACATAATCACACAAAAACAATCGCGCATATAAACACACACACACGATCACACAAACATAATCACATACACACAATCTCACACACACACACACACACACACACACACACAGCACACACACACACTATCACAAACGCATACTCTCAATTAAATATATATATATATATATATATATATATATATATATATATATATATATCATAGTTAGTATATATACATTTGAGATAAGGGAATAAACAGCTATGCACATAATTAAAGTTTTAATTGGTCACATAAGGACGTTAACCTTATTATAATGAAATGATTATCTAATGAAACTATTGGCATGTATCAGAACTATAAGTACAACAAATACATGCCACTATCTATTATAATACACTGCTATTGATAATGTAATAATAATATTGTAGAAATAATGTTCATAATATATTGCAAATGCTTTCATAATCACATTGACTGTGTAATGAGAAAAATGAGGTAATGAGAACCATTGCATCGAAGTAGCCAGGTAGTGAAAGGACACGACCATTGTCGTAAAGCGCTGACCGTATTAATAACCCCAGGCTGAATTACCCAATGATATAATGACGCTTCACGGCATACAGGTAACTGATCCAGGTGACACTTATTGTATTTTGCCGATCATGTTTCGGATAATGGGTCCATTTAGTTTCACGGTTATCGATGTTTTGCTATAATACAAACGGTTTATGTTGCTCACCAATATTAGACAACAAGAAATGTAGTTTCTCGGATAAAACCGACTATTGGTAAAAATAAACGAAATTGGAAATGCGTTAATTTGGATGTGGTATTGTTTACATTACAAGAAAACGTTTGTGTTGGTTATGAAATATGGACAACAACAAACGGCTCGTCCCCGCCTTTGTGTACAAGATACACCTATATAAGTATTTGTTTTTAATTCACAATTTCCAATCATGATAATAATAATGAGATTTGAAAGTTAAAATATATTAATATAACATACATACATTGTGGAAATTTTGGGACCAGCATAGCAATGTGCTGTATAATTATATCAGAGAATCTTAGATGGCATTTATCCTTTCAAATCAAACCAGGACAATTTATTTTCTATAACATAGCACACTGAGATGAGGACACCAACATAGCATAACAAAATAGACAGCCATAAAATATAGTAAATACAGCACTTACTTTGAGCCACAGTCATTACAATAATCATAGGTGCATTTAACAAAGCTATGGTAAGCACTCTAAGAAATATTTTTTCAGTTGGGGCTTGCTTGGTATGTGCTCGAGATGAATTATTCAGAATCATACTAGACCATTTGTTCCATATTTGCGGAAATGTATATAATGGGAGTTTGCTAGCAAAATTGCACTTGCAACGTCTAATGTGAAATAAATTGGTTTGTCTAGGGTGGATATTTGGAGTTTGGTGGCTAAGTTGGACTGTCGAATTAGATGATGGTGGTAGTCTATTATTAATAAAATCGAGCATAAACAAGGTGATTTAGTGTTCATATAAATCATTCAGGTTTAAAATACCTGACCATTTGAATAACGGGTCTGTGTGGCTATTGAATCCAGATGTATTGATGATGCGAATTGCACGTTTTTGTAATTTAACTGTCTTGTTCATATTAGCATGACTGGTATTTCCCTAGGTTAGTATCCCGTAGGATAAATATGGATGGATTAGTGCAAAATAAAGTGTTCTTAGACTGTCATATGGTAAAAAGTGTTTTACTTGATTTATTGAAAAAATGGCTCGTGATATTTTACTATTTAGATGGAATAAATGTTTTTTTCCATGTTAATGATTCATCATTATAGATGCCAAGACATTTAATTGCCTTATCAGTACAGTTTAAACCAATTCCTTTCAGTGTTATGTCAGCTATATTTACATTGAATTCCGCCAAGTTACACCTCGCTGTTTTCGGATTTATAACAATGTATTTAGTTTTATTGGCGTTCAATGCAAGTTTATTGGCACAGAACCATTCACATAAATCATTGGGACAAATATAACGTTGTGTCGTCGGCAAAAGATAAAATATGATAATTACTTGATTTACCAATATCATTAACATAAACAAGATAAAGTAAGGGACCCTAGATGGACCCTTGTAACACGTCACACTTTATTTCTCTCAAGTAAGACTTAGAATTGCCAAGTTCAACATATTGGGTTCTATCGGACAAATAATGCTCAAAACATTTGTTTGCTATATCACGAATATCATAATTATTTAATCACTGAAGAAGAATTTTGTGACTTATCATATCAAAAGATTTGGAGAGATCACACATAGTAGTGTATATATATATATATATATATATATATATATATATATATATACGCGTGTATTATTGGCAGCGGAGAAGGTCATGGTCCGAATTCATCACTCGTAAAAAGCCACGTTATTCTTCCTCAGACTTGCTTCCTAATAACTCCCACTGGATCTACAATATTTTCAGAACTTTTGGGGAGATATTTTGTGGTTGGTTAGTTTGGTCAGAGAGCTTAAATATAGAGAGGCGTTACTCTTGCCGCGCCAAGTTGAATTTTGAACCAGTGGCGCCTCCAGCGACTGGAGGTATTTCTCAGATAAACAAAAGCTCTCTGGTTGTCCACATGTGATCGTGTACATGTATGCGCATGGTTGAAATGAATTGCCAATACTAGTACTATATGTTACATGATCACATACTATTTTATTAATTAGCACTTTAATTGTGCACACATGATATCGAAAAAAAACAAGCTCTGAAACTGTAAATAAAGAATTAAGTGATTTCACAGCCCAGTCACTTACTTCATAGCCTACAATTTGACAGCTGATCAGAAAATAATTAAACGTGGTTTAGGATATTTCACAGCTTTGTGTGTGGAAGTGTTTTTAATGAAACAATTAGGTATATATGAGGTAAATGCATACAAACATACTGTCATCATGTCAGTTTATCATAGTCCATACATTTTTATTTATTTGGATATATACATATAATTATATATACAGCTATTATAACGCAACCATAACACAATTCAGTACAAACTTCCCACCATATGGCATATATTCATCATGTCCGTTTATCATATATTAACTTTTTTTTAAATAAGTTCATTTAAAGTCTACACCTCAATAATATAGACCATGCAATATAGGTCTGCCCAACTGAGAACAAAATATACATGGAATATTAACAATGTTTATGTTTGCATTAACATGTTAGATATAGAGAAATTAATACTTTCATGCAATAAGCGGCATCAAATCTCTTGTGCCACAGGTTCATCTACAGTTACAATTGGTCATTTGTTATCAAATGGATAGAATAACCCAAATTGCTTCTAGCTCTAAACAACCACTACTACAAAAATATGACATTTAGTTCAGATCAGTGAACTGTTTAAAGTTAGACAGAATATAGCCAGAGATGTAATAGACATATGCATTGACTACTGTAACAGATAACTCAAAAGTTGGTTAAAGAATTAATTTGATTTGATATGCATTTAAGTTATGAAGAGAAGTATACCAATTAAACCGCATGAGCTGAACATTCAAGTACTAATTTAGGTGCTGGTAATCTTTTTTGTATAAAGATATGAAATAGGCTGACAAAATTTCATGGGTTTGATGCCTTGTTTCTTATTTAATTAATTTTATAATACCAATTTTCACCATTAATATTTATAAATATTAATTACCATCACAGCTGGCCCTGTTTCCTGTATAGGTTTCCTATGTGTTAATACCTTCCTCCTTGATTTCAGTGGATGCATGCGGTGGATTTGGTACATAACAAATTGTTGGAATAGCATTCTAGATAAGTTTATTTCTTGTCTGGTTCATGAATTCCATTTCAGTGAAGTGTATATCATACACTCTACAATTAGTATTCAAGTCATTTAAATATTTCCTCATCATATATCTGAACTACAATTAATAACCCATCTTAACAATAGAAAAAATAAAAAATGAATGTTTCTACCACTAGTTGAGGTATGTAATAATTAATTTCATAACATTTAAATTATAAATAGAATTCCATATATATCAATAAGTACCAATTGCTTACCTTTAAAAATAAATATGGATGCAGGCGATCATGTAAATACTCAGCTATTTATAATTACTGTAATTAGGAAAATAATATCTGATTATTATTATAGTAATTTTAGAAGTCCAATTATATTATTAACAATAACAAAGTAAGGTATACCTCCCGCATAACATATTCAGTGGCTCCAGTACATGTAACTGTAAGCTTATGTATATCTTACATACCCATTTTGTTATTAATAGGTTGATATTGTTCAATAAAATTTAACAAGATTTTGTCTCAACAAATATAGATCTAGGTAGATCTTGCTTGGGCCTACTGCTTGGGTCATGTCAAGTAGGGGCGTCTCTACTTCAAATTGTTATGCTTATTTTTTCAATACCCTTTATCTAATATACTTGTTCCTGTTACTGCAGCCGAAAGCGGCGCAGAATGAACCAGTACCATTAGACGCCATGTTAACGAAGGGAGCTGTCCGTGACAATCTACCTCCGATCGCTAGGGCCCTGGCGCTCCATGAATTCAAAATGGCGCCCAATGTTAAAACGCGAAGTAACACGTCTTGTTATAAATAGTCTTTGGTTTGGTTCTTCTAGCTGATGCGGTGTAGCAGATAATCCCGATTTATCTCGCTCAACTCAACCACGCATTAATGCCTTCGCGAAATAATTAGTAATCACCAGAAGAGAGCGACCAATGATGACCGAAAATCCGGGATTAGACACGGAGAAGCGGCAACATTTTGTCTTTCGCTCTATCCACTGTGCTATGACGTGTGTGAAATTTACTAACCGAAATCCATTCAGACGAGACACTCGAATAATGTTTGTTGGCAGCTAACGGTTTAGTCATCACCATCACGAAACCTAACCTACTCCGTCACCATCTTCGTCGCCATAATAATTATACGGGGAATTAAATGCGACTTCGTCTTCACCAAAGAAACGCCACACATCGAATAGATATAGCCACCAAGAATAACACATAACAATCGGTTAATATCACATTGAAGCCTTACACAACGATCCCGAGCGTAATTATTGAACTCATGACTTAGCAGGAGCCCCCAAAATAGACTTACTTCCGGTTTTACTGCTGACGGGTTACATGGCCAACGCGGAGGAAATGACGTCATTGATAAATCTATTCCCATCTAGTAACAAGGCCGTGCTAATGTAGAACGAATTTCAGAAGACCCGGCTTCGTAATTTGATTTGTACGAGCAAGTCTTCGCGCCACCTTCCTTCGCTGTACTCAAGTTTATGATCACCAGACATGGGAGCGCTGTGTCTTGACTGTACTCAGGCAGCGTAGACTTCAGTCACTGGGCGACGTGCAGTTTTGTTGGTCCGGTCTTAAGGCGTACAACGACTAGGTGTCGGCTAAATAAAGGCCACCAGGCACCCGGCGTACGATGGCTGGCGTTCACTGTACTGAGGAATGGCTTCTGGCAATTAGGACCATTGTAGCTAATCTTCGTTGAAAATGAGTTATCAACCAACGCAATTCATGTAATATATGAACGAGTATTTAAGAAATAACTGCATTTTCGATATATGGGTAACTGTATCTTCTTGACGGGCTATGTGTTGTAATGATTTCTATACGAATCAATAATCTATTCAAAATCAAATAAAAGGGTTAGTTTCACCTTATTTTTGACACAATAATAATACTAATACTACTACTACTACTAATAATAAATGATATGCATTATTATTATCAACATATTGAGCATCATTAGAAAATAAATACTACTATGACAGTTGTTATTGAAGAAAAAAAATCGAAAGTATTCTTGTCAAATGGTAACGCGATCACAGCCCTTCTATCACCTAGGCTTAAATTCAGTTAAGGACTGTTAGAAGGGTGTTTCATCTCTTAGTTGACGCCATTACTTTTATACGTCTATTGACCCATTTAGAATGAATAACAAAACGAAAACCGTGGCCGCGAAACAATATTGCACATCGCACGTCGCCAACAAAAGCCGAGCAACACATATCGCTAGACGGTGTTATCGGCTGTGAGCAGTGGCCGTGACATATTGGGGACCAAATGTGACAATCACATCACGCCGTGTCACGTCTCCTTCCACAGCTTGATCTTTTATCGCGGCCTGGCAGCGGCGGTTCGTCGGCGATCTGCCGAACACTCGATTCGAGCAATCAGCGGAGTTAAGCACGTTATCTTCGAGCGCCATCTTATGATTAAGCTGACCCCTACCACGGGCCGTCTATGGGCCGTGGATGACCCCAGTATTATATATCGTGTCGTAAGTTAGCCGGAGTTACGGGGCGAATCTAATCGTCTATGTATATGATATGTTAGTCTATTAACGACTGATACTGACTTAGGGTCGATGTCTACCTAACGTTTGTTACACTTCGTTTAGTGTTAAAACTTGCCTTTTACCATCATCATCATCATCATCATCATCATAATCATCATCATATTATTATTATTATTATTAGCTTAATTGAAGAGCACAAGTTTCATCTTCAACTCCTATTCAAAGATATACATCCTCATATCGATATATATATATATATATATATATATGTGTGTGTGTGTGTGTGTGTGCGTGTGTACATATATATACATTCATAAAAAGAATGTGTGTGTGTGCGCGCGCGCGTGCGTGCGTGCATGTGCTGGTGTATATGTATGTGTGTGTGGGCGCCTCCGTGGTCTAGCGGTAGCGTGCTGGACCACAGATCACTACCACCAGTGTTCGAATCCCGGCGTGGGCATATCTGAAGGTTGTTTCGTCTTTCACTTCGTCTCATTACCTTTGGAAGTCGCTCGGCCCATTTAGCCTACCTTGTGCACAAAAGTGGCCGTAAAACATCAATCATGTATGTGTGTGTGTGTGTGCTCGTGTGCGTGTGTGCGCGCGTGTGTGTGTGCGTGAGTGTGTGAGGAGAGAGATACAGTGATACCCATCAAGCTTAAAGTTGCCATTGATCGTTTCTGTCTGGATCAGCCGGATGAGTGATCGGCATATCATTGGATCACTGCTGTCGGTTCTGTTATAAATGAATAAACATTGCTTCCGCTGTAAACGACGGCATGTTAGTTTATTGGACACCACGCTGAGAACTCACCCGCCAGCGGCGTACTATCGCGAGATTTGAGCGGAATCGCTGAAACATCGCAATTAACGGGATAACCGGACGTCGGCGAACTTAGCAGCTGATTGGCCGCAAGACGGTGTTTGAAAAACGTGAAACAAATCCGGATATATCGATCCCGGCTTGCGGCATCAATATCTCATTAAATATCGTAAAAAGTTCATTCCGTGTCTCGTGTTGCGTAATTTGTAATGACAAAGCGTTTATGGATTTTTGGCTCGAATAGAAACTAAAGCCATTGTTCGGTTTCCATGGTTATAAACAGGCACGCTATCTTATCAGATAACTCTGGATAAACATCATTGAGGCGTATTTAACTCGGAATTTAATCCACAATTAATGAGAATACGGCGATAAGCACGCACACGCACACACACGTACACGCACACGCGCGCACTCCACACCCCCCATATATATATATATATATATATATATGTATATATATATATATATATATATATATACGCCCACACGCATACTCACATTCACATATTCATTATAATATCGATCACAGTGTGTATAATTATTGGGAAATGTATATGTATGAACCCCACCCTCCTCGAGCCCCCTCTCTGTGAGTGGGTGGAGGAACATATGTTACGTTGGTGCATTTACAGGTTATTGTTCGCGCGTTGATAAGTGTTGTTTTTGCCCCTGGGTAATTAACGAACTAAAAGGATTTGTGAGTGAATGAGTGAGTGAGTGAGTGAGTGAGTGATTAACTGTGTGAGTGAGTGAGTGATTAATTTAGTGAGTGAATGAGTGAGTGAGTGAGGAGCATTCGTCTCTAATTTATAAAGCTACAAAGCATAACGCTACTATGGCAGCTTAATGTGTTCCTACGTCACACACACACAGAGAGACACACACAAAACCACACTAGCGTCAATGATCCAGAGGTGTGAATGGTATGTAGTTATTACGTACGCCTCGACGTCAGAGGTATACATACATCAAACACTGCTACCATTCTGTACTTTATCATTGACAGGTGATCTCCATTAGGTGTAATACGTTTGGTGTTTATTATTTATGTCTATTGACAACTAGTTGTGCAGGTCCGAACAAAGCTTATCCAATACACAGTTAGGTATATAGCCATTATAAGTGAGAAACTGCAGTAACAGTCAGGTGGCCGATTGTGAGTGAGTGGGTGAGTGAGTGAACTCAGTATATTTACTCAATGACTAACTCATTCATAATCAATCAATCAGTCCGTCCACCAGTCAGTCAATCAGTCAATCGATAGATACTCATTCATTCATTATTTCAGTCTGTCAGTTGGTCAGTCAGTCAGTGAGTCAGTCTATCTGCCGATCGGTGTTGTGATTGATTGAATACCGGCTAATCAATAGATCACTACGTCAAGTACCAACACATTGTGTACCGAGTGATCAAAAGGGCTTTCGCATCGACGAAGTGACATTTATCTGTGGTAATTTGTCGTCATTTCATTTCACAATCACAAAACAAACCCACTTCCGGTCAGAACAAGCAGTAGGCCACAGATCCGGCCTCGGCCTATGACGAAATATCTCGTCATCGAAACAAACATAAACCACTTAGTTTGTTGACTCCGCGTACAACAAGCCTCGCGCAAAAGTCTAACATTCACGATAGCACTCGGCCTAAGACGCGCCCTGTCCCGTCTATCGATTTTGAACACCCTGTACTCGGGTGACTGGCACTTTAGTATCAAACACCCCTCCGCAGCTTCCCCGGCCTGTGTCGCGACTGAGGCGAATACGAACGGCATCAGCAAAATGTGTGTGTGTGTGTGTGTGTCGTAAACATACCTGCACGGTCACACGGCCGAGAGCGACCCACTTGATAAATGAGCAAGCAGCCGCCGCAGCTCACGTACAGCGACACACACACGCACATACACACACCCGGAGGAACGGATTCACACTGTAACCAAACGGACTCCAATAGGAGCGCTGTCACCAATGCTATGGCTCGCTCTCCCCGCCGGTTCCACAAGCCGTACACGGGGTTCGCAGTCGGTGCCCCGGAGCTGGGCAGCAGAATTCTGCTCGGTCCGCCGCTAGCAACTCTCACTCCGTTTTCGGACCAGTCGGTGGTCGGCCTGCTCCAAGCCGTCGTGCCCTAATCAGCTGTACGCAGGCGTCTGGGCAGCGATAATTCGCCGGTTACACGGTTCGGGCGCAGGACAATATTAGAAATGTGGACCCGCCGAAGAATGAAACGTTTGGAACTTAACTCGGTGCGCGCCGCCTTAACGACATCTTTCCTCGGCGCTAGATGGCGTCCTCGCGGTAAACACGATTGAGGCAAACAGTGAGCATTGAACTAGGCACCGAACTCGTTTTCGAAAATAGATCCAGGTATCCGCGTAATATTGCGTTTGCTGTGATGGTTCTGCCACAGCGGTGAATCGTGATAAGGAACTACCTAACGTCGCAGTGAAGTATAAATCAGAGGATTTTTTGTTCGTTTTGCCAGCGAGAGAGCATTATTAAGGAATTCCGTATTCAGACAGGGACAATATGTTGCAGACCTGACAGTGGAAGAAAACAAGGTAATATAATTTGTGCATTTGATTTAGATATCTCGGGGATATGGCAACGTTTGAGCAGGAGTTGAGTATGTGACAGAAGCGTTTTTATTCAGCATTTAACTGTGCGCGATCTTGAATTGCTTTTGCCGTTTTTACTAACTTTCTTTGCAGTTAGCGTTTTGTGGGGGCATGCACAATCGCCAAGCCGTGGGCGAGCAAGACTCTATTAGTGCGTTAAGATACGTATATCAAAAACGCCTTAAGCTCATGTATGTATATATATATATATATATATATATATAGAGAGAGAGAGAGAGAGAGAGAGAGAGAGAGAGACATTTATGAAAGCCTATAAACAGGGAGAATGACATAGGCACACATATAACAAACGTTAGCATAAACATAGACAAATACTTATCCCCAATTAGTCAGAGAAATAGACAGACAAAGAGAGAGAGGGAGAGAGAGGGTGGAATCACCCTGTAAGACGGATATAGAGAAGACAGATGGATAGACACACGGAGAGGCATACAGATAAACAGACCATTACTTTGTATTAGGGTGTGTCCTCGTCATCTGAACAGTAATTGGCGTCTTGCTTCTGATGTCAATACTCTCACATAACGTATACATAACATTACGAGAGCAGACTGGCACATAGACAAGGTGACCTTTATAACGATGACAGTCAACACAGGATTACCACAGACACATAAACTAACAGGCAGACGCACATAGATAGGCATGAGCGGGGGGGGGTAATATGGCGCGCGCACACCTCCCCCCACACACACATATATATATATATATATATATATATATATATATACGCGGGGGCGCAAAATAAAGAAAAATTTGATATACTTAACGTACAGACCTTATACATTTCATATTATATTCTAATTACAATACCAAGGCTTAGCAACATTATCTATAATGATCATCCAAAATTTGTCCATTTATTCAGACAGCTCTCTCTCTCTCTCTCTCTGTCTCTCTCTCTCTCTCTCTCTCTCTCTCTCTATATATATATATATATATATATATATATATATATATATATAAGAGATAATTCTGTAAATTACAAAGCCTTTAGCATTTGACACATGACACCGCTAAATATAAGACTTGCCATTCATTATTTATATTTTCACCTTTTGTTGACAATATTTAGCTATTTCTTACTGCATATTCAGTGGGACTCTTTTATTCTTGAACATGACCTCATAAAATATGCATTACTATTATTATTATTATTATTATTATTATATGGTGATAGTCGTAGTAGTGTCAGCAAGAGTAGTATTATCAGAAATGTTGCAGTACTAGTAGTTAGTAGTAGTAGTAGTTGTTTTTGTTTTTGTGTTGATGGTGGTTGTGTTTGTGGTTTTGATGGTTGTGGTTGTGTTGATGGTGGTTGTGTTGATGGTGGTTGTGTTGATTGTGGTTGTGTTGATGGTGGTTGTGTTGATGGTGGTTGTGTTGATGGTGGTGATGGTGGTTGTGGTGATGGTGGTTGTGGTAATGGTGGTTGTGATGATGGTGGTGATGGTGGTTGTGTTGATGGTAGTTGTGATTATGTTGATGGTAGTTGTGGTTGTGGTGATGGTGGTTGTGGTAATGGTGGTTGTGATGATGGTGGTGATGGTGGTTGTGTTGATGGTAGTTGTGATTATGTTGATGGTAGTTGTGGTTGTGGTGATGGTGGTTGTGATGATGGTGGTGATGGTGGTTGTGTTGATGGTAGTTGTGATTATGTTGATGGTAGTTGTGGTTGTGGTGATGGTGGTTGTGATGATGGTGGTTGTGGTGATGGTGGTTGTGGTTTTGGTGATGGTATTTGTGATGACATTGGTTGCAGTAATGGTGTAATTATTATTGTTGTTTGTGGTGGTTGTGGTGAAGGTAGTGGATGTGGTGGTGGTAATATTAGTAGTAGCAGTAGCCGCTACAACAGTGGTAGTAGGGACAGTTTTATTGGTAGTAGTGGTAGTAGTGGTAGTTATTGTTGTTGCTATTGTTGCTATTTGTGATTGTGGTAGTGTTATTGTTGTGGTTTAGTTTGGTAGTAGTAGTAGTAGTAGTAGTAGTAGTGGTAGTAGTAGTAGTAGTGGTGGTGGTGGTAGTAGTTATTGTTGTTGCTGTTTTTTATTGTTTGTAATTGTGGTAGTGTTATTATTGTGTTTTTTGGTAGTAGTAATAGTGATGGTAGTCATAGTCGTAGTAGGGGGAGTAGCATTAATAGAAAAAGTATATACTATTAAATCATATGACAGTTTGCAGTTTAATGGATTTCACTTGACAACGATCTTGGACTAACATCTAAAATCTTTAGTATCAGCTCAAGTCTGTAAGTGAAAGGTATGAGAGAAGAGCTGCGGTGGCGGCATTAAATTTGTATGTCGATCACACGGCTGCTTGTCGATTATGCCGGTAATGGCTTCTGGTGCTAGGAGGATACCACTAAAGGCCAGAGGTAGCACGCCTCTCTGTGATAGGGTTCTGACTAGCGGGTCCTTCCCGGAGGAGCAAGAATCCCTCATCTCCCCCCCCCATCGCCTCATCTGCCTCTTTGTGTAGTGACCAAGAGGAAGATCATTGGTGTAGATTGCTCGATGTCGGCTTGAGAACGGACTTAGTAATCACGGTTTAAGTACATGGACATCAATCGTCCACGGATCTGAGACGGAGTCTAACTCCATTTTGGTGGGCTGCTGTCGATAGAGTACAGGCACGATCCGGACACTGGAGGATGGTAATACAAATCAGGATTCTCTGAGGGTTAGCTATTTTAGCAGATACCAGGAAGGGTAATGTTGGTTAAGATTGCGCCAGGGCCACAGATGTTTACGATTTGTCAAGTTTACATATTTTAGACCCAGCTGGCTGACACAAGTTAGATGAGTGTGCACGGTATGGCAACACAGGCCAGGATTGTGTCAGAGCCATACGTTGTGAACAGCGTGAGTTAAGGCCAGTAAGTCCGGGGTATCAGCATATATTAACAAAGATGGGGAACAGGGTAAGGCGTTGCCAGTTAACCATGCTGGGAATACAGGCTAGTTTGATAGGATAAAATAAATTATAGACCCTGGTTGGTGTGACCACATACTATTACGCCAAGAACGTATAATATGAAGACTGGCTGAACATGTGCCAAACGAGCTAAATACGATCTACATAGGAGTGATAAACATCAGACAAATTCTGATCACAAGATTCCGACACATAATAGCTTTATATTACGTCCATATACCGTGAAGACATGGGGTAACACAGGTTAACGTTATAACATAATTAATAGTATACACATTAGATATATACATAGCCTATCATTACACAAGTCACGTTTTGTCAACACAGGCAAGTAACACGGGCTAATTGTGTGCCACAGCCGCATTTCTACGTACACAGGAATATCCTTAAATCGGAGGCAGATAGTGTGTATCCAACAGGGAAAACGTAACACCTTCACGTTGGAGACGCGTATTTTTGTGCGTACGTTAGGTTTGTGTCTAAGACACGTCTCGTAAACACGCAAGTAATATTGGCCTATCTTATGATAGAGATACGAGTTATGTACACAGACAATCGATATAAATTTGTTTCACACCAACTCCGGTATTGTGTACACATGGCAAACAGACCAAATGTGTACGCAGATCATAGTCGTATGCCGACTTGGTATTTAATAAATAAAGCCTCTCCTTAGTGAACACTATTATAGTGTACGAGGACAGACCCGACAGCCTGTTAGTGTATTAGACCATCAACCCATTTATGGCCTATGACATGACATGTGTCTTTGGGTCTATAATGGCAAACTGTGATGACGATTTCAAGATTCCCTGGAGACATAACTACTCATGTGGAATGGGTGTAAGAACCCAGTTGTCAGTGTCTTTACGCGCGCGCGCGCGTATGTGTGTGTGCGTACATACATGCGTGTATATTTGCCTATATATGTGTGTGTCTGTCTGTGTATGGCTACCCATAATATATGACAATGTATACTTTTTATACTACCTATAACCATGTAACACCTACCAAATTATGTTAGGAGATACTGTATAACTCCAAACATATAATACTACTACTACTACTATTACTAATTTTACTGATACTACTACTACTACTACTACTCTTAGTACAGATTATACTACTACTACTACTACTAATAATAATAATAATAATAACAATTGTTGATTTTAAAGTAATACCTTAGATCAACTAATATTTTAACTAATTTATCGACTATTAACCTGGATCTATAACATTTAGACTCTAAGGTTTGGATACCATTAAAATACCATTTTTCAATCAATGTATATTAATATTTCGTCATTATCGATATCAAGTTGTGGCCACAGGAAACCGAAATAGGTGATGGAAATAAATAATGGGTATTAGTCTGAAAGAATATATACACATCTTGGTATCAGACCTGGGGGGTTACATTTTGTATCTAGATACATTGTATCTAGATACGTTTTTCAATGAAACTGAAATGTATCTAGATACATTTGTCAATTTTTCAATGTAACTCTAACTTATCTAGATCGCAAAATTATCTGAATTTCAGTTATATTTCAGATACATTCTAGATACATGATTATTTTAAATACCCATATAATGGAATTGCATAATTTAACACTAATAAATATTGTCATTATTATATATAAATTTAACATACAGCCTGAGAATTAATTGAATGACCTTTAACAATTATTAGGAGAGCTATGCTAATTGCCTAATCTTTCATGTTTTAAATTGCAATGGTGAACTGGGAAATATTATAGATATAATAACTTATGTTAATCATGAATGCCATCTTGAAGCCATCGGGCAGATCATGTAATCACACTAATTCTCATAGAAACATAAATAGTTTGATGTGTTTTGGCCAAATCATTTATAAGCCTTGATTGCATCTTTCATGTTTTAAATCGCAATTTTTGAATTTATAAATATGATCAACATTAATAACTTATGCCAATCACCAAGGCATCAGTGAATCCATCACAGTTCATATCCTGACACTAATAGGCCACAGAAACACAATTATTGTTTGTTTTATGTGTTCTGGCCAAATCAATTATACAACAAGAATTTCAGGTCATTGTCATCATAACCAGTTTTCAACGTATCATTGCTTGAACAAATATATTATTATATCGGATAAACCTTCACTATGACTATTCTTGACCATTTCGACGTTCCTGGGCTGGACTGGTGTTTATCAGCTCACCAGTTAGCATCAATGAAGTAGACCCTCAAGACAGAGGCCATGCGTATACAATGACCAACTGAACCACAAGTTTCACACGAAGATCTAGAACCCACCAGGAAGCGATCCAATATGTTCTTCTTTATAGGGAGGGAATCGCAGGATTCCCACAATTAGTTCATCAGCAGGCAGTGAGATATCAGATTACTTTGGTCAGCAATGCATTGCAGAGGACACTAATGCATTATGTTATTGGCAGTAACAACAGCTGAACTTTCTGACACTTAGCAAGCTGGCTAAACAAAACCTCACTGTACCGGCCTCTTCCGCTCCAGTCGAGCTACTATTCAGTATAGCTGGAAAGAATTTCTGCCCGGACAGATGCTCACTGAAAGACCATACATTCGAGACCTTTATGTTCATACGATAAACTCCAAGTAGTATATTTCTATTAAAGTTAACAATATATGAATCAATATGACCATATAAATGTTATAACTAAAAATGAATCAACCTGAATAATATTTACTAGTCTTGTCTTTTCTTACACACATAAATATACACCATATTACAACATATAACGCACAGAAATGTAACTGTAAATGTATCTAGATACATTTGGAATGTAACTGTAATGTATCTAGATGCATTCATAAATGATGTATAACATTTGGAATGTATTTGCTCCATGTCTGTTTGGGTTAAACATGAATATTTCCTTTTCAAAATGATTACATCACAAAATACCTTATTTTACACACATATTAAGGATTATAGTGTCATAACGAACTTTATTATATCTCTTCTTGATCTCTTTCCCGTCCCACCCACCTCTCTCTCTCTCTCTCTCTCTCTCTATATATATATATATATATATATATATATATATCCCCCAGAAAGAAAGATAACTGGAAATAATCGGTGGCGTGTTTTCCGGCAACGAAGACGAGAAATGGCTATTGATTTGCATATGGAATTATTAACTGAAATCTTTGAATATGTCCATCACATTATCTGAAAGGTGTTAATTAATGGCACCAAAGAACGTAATTAACGACCAGGTAGAAAATGATAGGTATATCTCCTAGAAGGATGTGTTTAACACTTATCAGTGAATACTGGCGACATATTGCGACAATAATCTCTGACATTCATCATCCTGCTTCTACTTGAGGAGAGGGAAACCACTACCACTACGGTGTATTGTTACTGTCACGCTAGGCAATATCGTCGTGTATTATGATATAGACGGTATACGTGATAGTGTCACCATTGTTGTGAATGTCCTGCGCACTGAGATGTTGGGTTATTTGTGTGTTTGTTTGTGTGTGTTTGCGTATGTATATATATATATATATATATATATATATGTGTGTGTGTGTGTATGTGTGTGTGTCCGTGAGTATGTGCGTGTTCTGCTGGGGACGTGAATGTATTATCTATTAATCACACACAAACACTACACGCATATCTTATACGGGCAAACACATATACCTTTACACACACACACACACACACACACGCGCACGCATGCACACACACACAGGCACACGCACACATAGCGTGCATATAAAGAAACAAAACAAACAGCATATAGGGGGAAGTATATATGTATAATATATATATATATATATATATATATATATATATATACCTTCACGAAAGACAGGGAGAGAAAGTACAAGAAGCACACTAGGTCATACATTCTAAAGAATTAACTCTGCCTGTAATATTATTATAACAGAGTTTATGACGAACGGAGGCGGTTGAAGTTCAGCCAACGTTCAATCCCAATTTGCTGAACACAATGGTACATATACGGAATGCATTTGAAACCGTATTCTGTATGCCTTCGATTGGCATACATTTTAGCCGGAGACAGCTTATCGGGTGTTATCTCTTCATCTCAAATGTTATCAACATTGGACAGTAGAGGACACGAAGGAAGCTTAGCTCGGCTTGTACAACCAGCCAACAAAACGCGGGCTATTTCCACCGCCTCTGGGCAAGCACATGACAGTCACAGAGTACTTCCTCTCTTGGCCACACTAACCTCTCATTAGGTGTTCGTAGGTTCGCTCGCCAGATGGTGTCAGCGGGCACCAACTCCGGGTTTACATTAGAGACCGTCTGTCGGACAGTTGCCAGACTAGATTCAGGATTATCCCAACACCTGCCTCAAGCCGCTGTCAGTATCATTCTGGCTCTGAACAGACTGCCAGATCAGCTAAAGTAGAAGACCAGTCAACTACCAGCTAACATAGAAAGGTTGTCTATGTAGTGTCGTGGTGTTTGTTTCTCCATTTAATTTACGTTGGTTTAAAAAACTCGACTTCATATTTTATTTTAGATAGCAGGGTATTGTTCATGCTACTACTTCTACTAATTCAACTGCTAGTACTACTACTATTACTAATACTATTACTACTATTAGTACTGTTACTATTATAAATATTATTATTATTATTATTATTATTATTACAACAACTGCTGCTACTGATATTACTATTACTACTACTATTGCTGCTGCCACTACTAATGCTACTACTACTACTAGTATTATTACTACTACTAATCCAGTTAATAGTATTATCATAGTTGGTGATGTTGATGTATTGTCCTCGTTGCTGTACATTTCATCATCATCGTCATCATCATCATCATTATCAACATCGGCACCATAATCACCACCAACAACAATATCATCATCAGCAACATGACAACACGACTTCCATATACTAGATTATGGCAGCTGTCTTTCCACTTGTTCACCATAATCTAATTAGTTGACATGTCAGTTTATGGGGAGAACACATTTGGACGGCTGCCGTAATTCTGCTGGAAAGACAGCCGTAAGGCCTGCTTACAGTCAGACATCATATAGAATAGGCCATAGCTTTATGAGATGGCTTCAGAATAATGCAGCCTGCTAGAAGACGATACGCTGCTGTACAAAACGTTTGCGCCTTTATGACAAATACATTTCAGTGGCTTCTGGGATATGACGATTCACTTCACTTCGGCAATAGCTCAGTCCAGTTTCAGACGTCTGAATTAACTAATGTGAGAGCGCTTTTATGGATCAATCATAGGTTGTTGCTATCTTAGTGGCCGATGTCCTAAAATTGTCATACCACTTGGCA
>JAODUP010001465.1:12500-15000 GCA_025642065.1 Paralvinella palmiformis | reverse complement strand
CAGTTACGAACTGCCCTGAACAGATGACTAACGTAGGCGAAATGTGTTTTGGGAATTGGTAGCTTTAGAACGACTCGGTCTGGGAATAGTGGGATGAAAACCGTCTGCCTTTAATGTCGGTGTTATGAGGAACGAGAATATTGAGAATGGAGCGAACCTAATCTTAGACGAGAGCAGAATGAGGGGTTTATAACCAGCCCGGTAGGTGACAGGTGAGGGGTTATGATGTAACAGAGTTCTATAATTAAGATATGACATTTGACATAAGACTCAGTGCCATGTCTCACACCTACCAGTGGGGAAAAGGGTCAAAATCTGCTCCAATATTGTTTTGGCTTAAAAGAACAATCATTACACGTTACAACGAAATAGGATGACATTCCATGATTTCTTTAGACAAATTGTCGACTTAGTAAGCGGACGATAGCGATCAAACAAACGGCACTACTACGATAGCAATTTCAGTAAGATTACGATAAACCGACAACCGATGGATCAAATCAGGTGCGCGACGTTACCGGACAAATCGTGACTTGCTGCACTCCGTCCATATAACATAGTGGCGCATCCTAAGGAAGACATCACCTAGGAGAGTTCGCTCCCGTAGCGGTATGATGGCTTCAGCATTACAAGCTGGCGTGACTGTGTGAACCCGTGTTGGCCATGTCCCTTCTCGTCAGAGTTGTGTTGATGAAACGCTCCCCCGGGATCTCGTACCGGTAATTCTGCATAGCTCGAGATCGGCTTCAACAAGGCCTAATGGCATAAAATAACGCCGTTATTTTATGCCATTAGTGGGTGGTCCTCGTGAAAGGTCAGCACCAGTGGTGCTAGAAATTCGCTCACTTGATGAAGATGCTAACTGAAATGCTGAGACACATTGTTGCATTCAAAAGCCGAGCAGTGCTAATGAGCAATGACCGGATTAAGTTAAGGGTCGGCAATAGATCTAATACAGTAGACATGGTGTTGGGCAACGAAATAACGTGCTAGGATGGACACCTGGTTCACTTAACGAGAATGGACACTTTTTCTGTATCTCATAGTGACATACTGCTCGCTGTTCATTAAGCTTAAGCCTCGAATTACGTTTTTAGCACGATGAGGTTATTACAATGTGCCCGCAGCAAACTCTTAATTTACAGTGTCGAGCCGGATTCGGTTTTCAGGAAATATTAGTTACTCTTAAAGTTACTTCGGAGCGTCCTCGGCTGAGACTGTTGTAGTAGTAGTGGTAAGGGTAGTGGTAGTGATGGTAGTGGTCAAAGTAATGGTGACAATCATAGTAAAAGTAACACTGTTAGTTTTTGGTAGTTGTATCAATGATAGAAGCATAAGAAGCATCAGCTGTAGTACTTGTTGTAGTACCAGCAGCAAGGATGATATTAAAAAAGTAAATATTGATGATGATAATAATAGCAACAATAATAATAATGACATAAAGAGGAACCACTAATCAACAGAGCCTTGTATTATCTGGATGGAATAATAATTACTCAAATAACGTATACTATTAGCTATATTATATATATATATATATATATATATATATGATTATGTACATGAGTTATCCATTCGTTAAAACTTAAGCTGGCACTATTGACTTAGGGTATTAACAGATAATAAATTGCAATAAACGGATATTAAATTATACCATTGTTCTTACTGAATCCTAAAGTCTGTGAAGGTCATGGATGCCATGCTAACACCTGCAGCCGATATAATTAGTGTTTGTGTTGAGATGGTAAATTGTTAGAGTATTTCAAGAGACGAACATTTCTAACTAAAGTTTAGCACAAAGCAAATTACTATGGTATTGATTATCTCATCGTATTGATATATTTTATATATTACACGCACAAATACACACAACCAAAACAAACACACACGCACAAATGCACTATCTTTACCAAACAAATTAATAATTATGTGTGTAAACATACACACACATATGTATACACACAGGCACGCACGCACATGGATATATATATATATATATATATATATGTGTGTGTGTATATATATATATATATATATATATATATATATATTACACACACACACACACACACAGAGTGAGTGGGAAATAAAATACGTAAACATAACGGTTTTGTTCCATTGAGTTAGAAACATCGCCTAAATAAGTCACTCTATGAAGAGAAATAGAATGTCATCAATCTTAAAGAACAATAAACAACAACAAATGTCTGTTGATCCAGAGAGTGACGTATTATCTCGTTTATAGACTTTAAGGAATGTGTTTCTCATTCCCGTCCAGACCAACGTCGTGTGGAAATGGCATTAAATGGTGAAAACACTGAGACATCTTAACTTAATTGGTACCTCATTTCCACAATAGTTGATGCCCATCAGCCTCGGTGAGTGTACGAGACGGTAATGTCTGTATGGATGCGAAGGTACCGTTGGATTAATCATGTGACGCGACCCTCCGGTCAAGTGGTCGGGTATTCCTGTCCTGTGACGCTGGCACGTGTGGCGC
>JAODUP010001465.1:0-7500 GCA_025642065.1 Paralvinella palmiformis | reverse complement strand
GCGGTTATTATGATGTTGATAATAACGATGATAATGATGGTGGCAGATGATGATGATGATAATGATGATGATAATGATGATGACATCGCTAATGAATACGACCTCGCTGACGGTGACATTTACCAAAAACACAACAATGACCTAAACAAAACAATAAGATCAGAGGCGTCAACAACAACACAACTAGACATCGACATACTCGTTATTGACCAATAATAAAATAGGAATTCTCGTATACATTGAGAGTATCTTAATCTTAATACAGACATTCATAGCACCTATAACTGTGTTTGTTATGGTCTATATTTTGATTACAGCATTGAGTTTGGGACAAACAATTTCCTATACCTTTCAGTCTTGCTCAGTGCATTAGCGAATTATTTTTGAACTGCGTCTTCAGCGTGTTTCAGGCATCGATGATAAGTAGTTTGGTTCACCCCATCCTCCGAATACTCAACAGAACGGTTCTACTATCAAAGCTGCCGTCTCTGAGCCATCTATGACCTTCCACCATCGTCATCTCGGAAGGACATTGTGGCTGTGCGCGTAGAGAATCAAACCGAGCTGTAGATGACCATGGCATGGAAATGAAATACTACTTAAGCACGTCAGACAAGCATTTACAGCCTGCATTAGTGGGTGTATATTTGGCTGGTTTCTTATCGATTTGCCATTACCGAGGTGAGAGTCGCGTTTGCGTCGCTTTCCTTCAGAATGATGATGAACCTAACAGCTGGAAGTAACACCGACGGAGTTTATCACCATTCTCGTAGTTAGCGTGGTATAACTCGATAGGCCATTACGTCCAGGTCGTCCAGGTGATAGCCCGATCCAGAGACTAAGCCCATCATTATGGATGGTTCTGTTTTCAGGATTGGAATTTTTCTCTAAGTCACCGAATGCCCGCCACTCAAATTAGCTGCTCTTAGTTTGCATCTGGTTCAAACAGAACAATCTCTTTATAATTGAAATACGCCTGTAACACATCCATATTCCATGACCGCTCTAATAATGCGGAATACTTTTGATCTTGTTTTTGGCATTGTTCCGAATCAAGGCTCTGTTATGTTGCCATGGAGATGGCGTTCCTTTTTAAATAGTGCAGTCCGAGGACCGGGGATTTGGATTGAATACTATTCACTAATTTACAGTTTTCAGCTGGTGAATATTTAGGACTGGTATTCGGCTTTCCTTTTATTACCTAATTTATATATGCCCGGTTATTGTTATTTATTGGTTGTATATCTAAAGTTTTGCTTGGAGCAGTTCAATTTAATAGTCCGATTCAACGAGTATAATTTATTTAGTATAATAAAAGATAGCTGTTTTTCTTTAGTTGTTTTCACTAAGCGGCACCGTTCTGAATTGCTGAAGGTGATTATTGTAATCAGCAGGCATGTCATATAATAAGGAGAGTTACTCTAGTTTATATGAGATGTAACAAAAGAATTGACTACTTGAAAAGGTGCCTCTTTTGTCAAGATTGTTTTTGACAGTTGATGTTCTAGATATGATAGTTGGCAGTTTGGTCTACAAAGCTAATGAATATTAATACATTTGTCATAAAAGTACTCTTGGATTTTTTATTGAGACATTATGAGTAATGAATAATTTACTAATACGTAATGTTCGGCTTATCGGGAAATGACATAATACGGTGCACCAATTATATATAATATTTCACTTTATTATTATTTAACTTTAGATGATTTTGTAATATTTGATACCATATCGCTGTATATTGGTCTAAACAAAGCATGGGTACATCGTTGAAAACGAAGAGTCAATAGCGGAACACTCTGGCATATTATTATAATAACAAGACTGTCAGTCAAAATACCAGGAACAATAAGACTAAATCTATCCAGGTAGTTTATGTAATTAACCAAACAAATCTTTCAACCCGGATATAGGTCCGTTATGATGAATCGCATCAAATGCAACAAACAGATCTAGAAGAAGTAGTTCTGAATTCCCTTAATCAGTTGACAACATAATACACTTTTTGACCTCAGCCAAGGTTGTTTCTGTGTGAAAAATATTTACTTCGCCTCCAGCCACTTCCCTTTGTGTACATTTAGGTTATAATATTAAATGTGAAACAGTTTTGTAATTCTTTAAAACACTATAATCAAAACACTTTGTTATTAATGGTTTTATAAGGGAGGCTTTCCCCGGATATAATAATTTATTAATTATCGTTGTAACTGTAGTTTCCAGGGGATTCTGACACTCTTTCACACCGCTTGAACTCATGGTTAGATACACAGAAAGCGTTCGAGCATCTCTTTAGCAACTGTTTGATAATACTTTCTATGAGCCGGTGAGGTGTTTCAAATGCGCCTAACGTGAAAATGCAGAAATCTTCTGCAAATAGTATGACCCCATGATGAGATGCTGGAAGAAACCCATTACGTATATTTAATATCCTTTGTCAGATGAAGTTATTAAAACAATGGACTATATCTTTGTCTGAATTAATTATATTTGAGGAAGGATAATCTGATTTTTACGTTGTATGTATTTTATTTATCTCCGATAGGGTTACAGAAATATACGAATAAATACCACAAAAACCCGTTTACTGATTTATTAGGCTTTCAAACAAATTGAGAGAAGCCGCATCATTAAGTACAATCCAATAACATGGGGACGTATTGTATTATTCGATGCAGATATACATGGTATTGCATACACATATTTGATCCAGCATCGTATTAATAAAGATGCCTCAACATTATTATGAAACCGTTCACGTCTTATTAGCCCCCAGTAAATATTCAAACCGAATTGCTTTGTGAAAATCCTGCCATTTATTTTGCTATGAATCTTCGATCTATAACCAATCTGTTAGAAACCACATAATCAACCAAACCATGTTTCTGGTGGTTTAGTATTGTGTATCTACAGTCCATGGTTTAAGTAGCAATCTCATTTGATGTATATCCTTCAAAAGACAGTGTAAGCTGTCCTACAGACGAGACTAATGTTTTAGTGAATATTCAAGACAATGGGATGTTTGAGTGAAATAGTACAATCAAAACAACTATTGCTAGCTTTAAGCAACAGTATCAAACACACGTATCTAGAATAATTATCATAATCAACTGTAGATTATATTACGGGTCAAGGAAGCTAATTGATTATATAACATTCTCTATTCAAAGATGTTTACACATAATCAATAAATCTATGTAATGCTTTTTTCTCTTCAGATCGTTCATCGTGAAGCAAGTCGGCACTACAACATAGAACCATAGCTGCTATTTAAATAACATAATCTCTTGTATCAGAGACGAGTCTTAAGCACTAGCAAAGTTACGAGGCGACTAACTCGGATTAAACAGCTTTGGGTGTGTACTCCGAGTAATAGTAAAGCCCAGTTCAGATAAAGACAAGGAGCTCTTCTGGAGAAAGAGATAGTTGTGGATTGTTCTAGCATACAACGGGACAACTTTCTTCAGAATGAGCTGTCATCATAGATCCACGCGGGAAGCGTATATATATTGGTTATACGAAGTCCATTCTCGAAGAACATCACAGAGTAATCTACGGTCGCCTGTCAAGTCTGAAGGAAGTAAAATGTCGATAAGATTATCCTTTCCAAATATAAAATCTGCTATAACAAATAAATCCATTGTTTAATTCATCCCTAAACGAAGCTGGACGCTGATGTTTGACATTGCTAAGATTCAAATTGTTTGGCGAACAATTCATCAACGACCATTAATATCACTTCAATTGTATATAGAAATAGATTCCTTAACTTTCAAAAATAGGGATGTCCTTTCTTATTAATAATTTAGATAATCGGTTTCGAGTTCTTCAAAGTAAAGTAATTAATTATACCCTTATCTAGTGAAGTTTCATTCACGAGACAGCGATATCTGAACATCAGCGATTTTAATTTGCGGTCTGATATATGCGATACTAGAGAAAAAACGGTGCCCTTTCTATTCCGAAAACCGCAGATAATATTTGAACAGTTTTAGCAACCAAATCTTGCACTAAAATGAGAGGCGAAAAATGCTACCATGTACGCTGAGATGTGGTCTAGTGACTAGAAATGGCCGAATCGAGCGACAATGTTGAGCTCGGCGTAAAACAGGATGACGCCGAAAGCGAATCTCCGTGCTGCAGCCAGGCGACGGATGATGTGTTCATCGACGACGACAAGTCGAAACACGAAACACCGGAAACGAACCACGAGCACGCTTCCAGATCACGTGAGCGTCGGCATTCTCGCCGCTCCGACCACAGATCTCGCAGCCACAATCCGGGCTATGGGAGCGTCACCAAGACTGATCTGATCCGAGCGTCGGCGAAGCGCGCCGAACGCGAGCGTCACCGGAATCACTCGGGCGAGAATGATATCCGGATGAAACATCGACACAAGAACAAGCTTTCGGTCAGCATTGGCTCCCAGAGACGGAGGAGCTATTCAGCCAATCGAAGGCCATCCGACGAATACCCGGATTACAGGATCGCATCACCGAGGACGTCCCGGAGGCGTACGGGATCGTCGTCACCAGGTGGCGGCTCGTCGCCGCGTCAGAGTGTATCGACGTCCTCTCCGAAACACCAGCCCCACTGCATGACCGGAAGCAGTAAGACGAGTCTGCTCAGCAAGCCCGGCATGATATCGGCGAACAGTTCGCCTCTACGGGGCTACGCCGACTGTATGACACCAGGTGGCGCGACGACGGCGCTACTGCCGCGCACTCACACCTCGTCGGGCTCGAACAGCTATTCGAAGCCGGCCATGGAGGTGGCCGTCGCCGCCCTGGTGTTCGGAGCTGGCGTCGTGACTCTGATCGTGGCGTTGATAATTGGATCCAATGCCTGGATGATTGTTGGTGCTATATCAATGGCTATAGGTGGCGTGTTCATCGCATTCGGGGCCTACTTCTACATCTCCCGATACAAGCCGCTACAGGCGACGAGAGACAACATGGAAATTCGCGTCGTCGACAGCAAGCACCTGGCTGAGCTCTCACACGACGGCTTCCGGCGCAGAATCGACATGGATTTATGACATCATGACACGGGAACGTGTCAGGAAGCGACCGTTCAAAGGGTGATTGTCATTCGGGTGTCGTCTAGACGACTGATTTCGATTACGAGCACTGGACACGCCGTGATGCTTGAAGAATGAGGTACGGATTACGACGAGTGTCTTCTGTTTTTTGTCCTGAAAAAGGTGTCACTGCTTCCGGCTCTTAGAACGCCTGATGGGAATACAGCGCCAACAGAAAGGGCATCGGTTTCTCGTCGTAGCACGCTTTGTCGATTGACAGTTGTTCGGAATTTCGGAGCAAAGTGATTAAATCGAAGATCTCTTGATGACGCCAGCACACAATATGAACAGCTGCCGAAGCTAAGTTTATTTAAAGTAGGCCGGAGAACTTACTTGAACGGCATACGTTTTCCAATTGGGAACGATTAAAACCTTCGCGCACTGGCGAAGCACGGTGACCGTCAGTGCCGGATTCCTTTCCGACTGATTTGCTTGAATTGAGGAGTTACATCCATAATGCCATATACCGATGATTGTGCTGTCGACCAAACCTCGTTGGCACATCCCTTTGTTAACACACAGATCGATGAAAACAGATAACAGTTATATTCGGTGGTTGACCATATGAACGTCCTCGAGTGGTGTTCACCTCCGTCCTCGCATAGCCAAACCAACAAGATGGAATACTTTCAGATGCTGCCCATTACTCTTTCTCTCTTTTGAATATTAGCTGGGTTAGGTTGGGTGGGGGGGGTCAATCTATTTCGTCAAATATGAGGCGGATGTTTCCTCGTTTAGAAATGTTCCGAAGCAATAAGTACTATTTTGTTGAAGTGGTTCCACTAGTCTATCGCTCTGTTTGTTAAGGTGCCTTCTTCTAAGTTATCCATTAAAACCACATATAATGTGTCAGTAATAAATAAACTTTAGATTTTACTTTCGCTTTCGTTCAGTGGCCTTTTGTTTTCGGAAAAAGGATTACTTTGGTAAGATTAAACAATGTAGTAGGAAATAAGAGTACCCTGATGATCATATGTGTTCATGTGTGTATCTGTGTGCATGTATGTCTGTATTCGGGAGATATTGGAAGTTGTTCTAGCTGTTATTGTTATGTATATATGCATCTGAGTGTATTAATGTGTCTACATGCACAAGTATAAAATGTGTACTGGTTTGTTAGCTTTCTTTCGTCCTTGCTGCGTCTATTATGCGTGGATGCCAGAATTGTATTAGATTGACACAAGGTTTGATTGCCCCAGGATGCATATATAAAAGATAAGAAGGTATGGGCATACACATATATTTTTAGCGGAACAGTTGTTCTATATATATATATATATATATATATATATGCTTACTGGTTTGTACCTGAACTATTATTTAATAGTTTAGCGTTTCCTTTGGATAAATAACTCATATGTCTTCTTCGTTATAGCTAAGGGCGTTCAACTAGTATATATTATTATTACCAAAATAAATCAATAATATAACTTTATGTTGATATTTATAGATGCCAGGTCAGATGGTATTCATCTTTCTCCGCTAGATATTCAGACACAAGCAACCACCAATCACATTATTGTATTGCACCGGACCAAAACCTACCAAAATAGAATCATTAGCTACAAAGATGGAAACGCTGTGGGCTAAAGAGAATTCCGCTGGTTTGTCAATTTGTAAACGCACAAGGTTTGAACAAATGAATTTAGCTGAGGTGTGTTTGTCCCTGGTAGAATTTGTAAAGCCATAACATTTGAATGCGTTATTACTTTATATCATAGTTCAAAGCTAAAGGAGAATATGTAACAATCTGTGATGGCAAGTGGCGCCCTCTTACGTCTCTCAACTACCTATTGACAACACAGGACATCTCATGTAAACAAATGAAGCCAACATACAATAAATGCAGTTTGTTTAACTGGCATTACTATGTATATTTATATATATATATATATATATATATATATAAAACTGTCGTAATCGACTTTATCGAATCATTTATCTATCAATTAATAATAAATTGTTATGTAACGTACGAAAGTCTCAGAAATATCCTGACCGGGTAATTCTGATTTTCATATCCTGATAACATGTCCATCTTTTTATCTAAATTTTTTTAGTATCTCGACGCACATAGCCGCACGCAATAAAGACCGACACTAACAAATAATTTTAGCACGACAAATAACTGGTATATACTCAAATATGGCCGACTTAGGGGAGTACTTCCGGTAGCTAGACCTCTCCCAATATTACAACATAGGAGACAGCCAGTCCAGGTTACAGATGACACGATGTTAGGGTTTTGTCTTTTTTGTTCGATTTTGTGCCAGAATATATACCTCATGCTGAATAGTGCCAGTCTTTGTTCGGTTTGTGTAGTAAAGATAAACGATGTGGGCATTTTTACTTCATGACTTCTGTTCTTTCTTGACTCACACCTACACTTACGTGTTACACAGACACACACACACTCACACACA
>JAODUP010001464.1:0-45000 GCA_025642065.1 Paralvinella palmiformis | reverse complement strand
TTGTTGGGGCTAGTAGTGTACTGCTGTTGCACTTACGTATCTCAGCCATTAATATTATTGAGCATACTATTGTATATAGATTTATAACCCTTAACGCATAAACATAATGTATATTGTCAATTCTGTGACATACATGATGAAAATATACAGCAAATAAATTATATGTATTATAATTCTGGGTAATTGTGCCTAGACGATACTTGAATTCCTTATAAGGTAGCGCCATCGGCAAATGTAAAGTTAGTAGAATTATCAGTTCTTTGAAAATAGAAAATATATTCATCTTATTGGTGGAATTAAGCAACAAAAGAAAAACCATATTATCATGTTCAGTTTGTATAATTAAAAGAAACTTCATTGAGTTAACCTTTGACATCTCCCAGGGATTCGGATCATAATATTAATAATACTTACATGTTCACATCATTCACCATTAAAGTGTTCTAATTTTAAAACATAGTTAAACTATACTCTACGTTGATACAGCATAAATACCATTTATAAATAAATATATTAGATTTATATTATAATTATCCTAATTTAAATAAGTGAATTCTATTAATCTTACATGTGACTTTGTGCGCTCCAAGTATGATGTAATTAGACAACTGATTGCAGCACTCTGATTAATAACTTATCTGATGGGTAGATCGCCAAGGTACAGTGATGATATTCGACTCTGTATTCTGAATGTGTGAAACTAGATCTTGTATATTGAACTGAATCCTGAAGGAAATATATCCAGCTGAAAGAAAACATTCGTTATTTGTTTATTGATACCAGTGAGCGTCATTATATACCAGTCATTGTTGAGAAATCGTTATAAGCAAGCGGTTTATAATACAGGAAAGAAGGTATTATACTAAGGTTCTTCATATCGCTACATCTTCGTACTTACGAATAAGTCGTATACTTTTTATTTTATAATTTCAGGACTTACATATGTAATTCACATTTTTCAGGTTTCCTAGAGTATTAGCGAATATCAAAGCTTGATTTATGAAGGCCATTGAGGAATTTATATAACTTCGTGTGTTCGTAACACATCGTAATTATGATGTGTTATAAAGGTTCCAGTTTGGATACGGTAACAACTTTCTACATCAATGGTACTATACACATACACTAGCCGTAATTTGAATTAGCTAATAATGCTGTCGACGTATTAAATTACACTGCTGACTATTAGGGATCACTGGAGAATTATTAACAGTTAAGTGATTTAGGAAAACCGCTAACGGTTTATTAATTCTTGTTTTTTACTGCATATCACGTAATGTAGATATTACAGTTATCTAACGACATAACCTATTATTATAACAGTGATGGAGCATAAGTCTGGACAATGGCATCTACCTTACTTGCAAAGGTATGCTTTTGTTATTGCTTTACAGTACCCTTATATTTTAACGTGTTTTGGTGAAGACATTTATCATCTACACCATTTCCTTTGTTTCGGAACCTAACACACTTGTGAAAAAGGCGATGCATTGTTAACTAAAGCACATGTCATAATGATATTGTGATAGATATACATATACGTCAATACATCTTAGTTTGTCTCTATTACTGAGAATGTGGGCGATCATAGATCCTGTGTAGTGTGATTTAGGGATTATTCAACCAATTGGTATGTTCTGTACATCTGAAGCAGTACATATGTTAATATGACCAACATTAAACATTAAACATTAAATAAGTTTATATATATATATATATATATATATATATATATATATATATATATATTTCTTTTTTTTTTTCTTGACTATGTAGGTGATGCAGTTGACAGTATTATTACTTTAAAACAAGTATGCCAAACTGTTACTGATATTTACCTCTGGCTAATTACACCAGCTGTATCTAGTCATAGGTTTAACAGGTAGAGTGAGTGGATGTAGACTAACACACCACAACAATACTTAAATGGAGATGTTGTCGTTGTGTAATGAGGGGTGAATGGCTGGAGTGTATGGAAGTCCTGTTTCCTGATCACACACACTCATATATATATATATATATATATATATATATATATATATATATATATATATATATATATATATTTATATATATATATATATATATATATATATGATATATATATTATATATATATATATATATATATATATATATATATCACACACACACACACACACATACACACAACACACACAATATATATATATATATATATATATATATATATATATATATATATATATATATATATATGCACAAGTATTATAATATAATATCATTAGTTTCTTAGAACTAAAATGCGGACTAGGAAGGAGTTATTTTATTATATAAATGTATGAAACATTTTAACCGACTATTTTGTATGGCTTACTTAAGAAAATAAAATAAAATAAAAAATAAAATTTTTAATCTATAAAAGAAACCTATGGTATAATTATTACAGATATCCGAATGAATATTAAAAATTGTTTAAATTGAAAAAGGAAAATCTTTTAATATAAATATAGTACGCCATCTTTCCAAACGGCGGATATTTTGCTAATAACACATTTACTTATCCTTCCACCTTATTCCCAAGAAATATGTCGGTAATATTTCTGAATTGACTTATATCAAATTAGATTTGTATATATACGTCTGAGTGAATATTGTAAATAAAAGTAATCACTGAGGGTGGCGAAGAAATATGTATCTATTACCTATATTGCACATGTAATTCTAATTTCCATATGATGTAATTATATGATTGTTTTGATTTTATAAGTATTATATATATATATATATATATATATATATATATATATATATAATATGTGTTTGTTTATATTTGTTTTTGTGTGTGTGTGTGTGTGTGTGTGTGTGTGTGTGTGTGTGCCTGTTTATGTTCGTGCGTGTGTGAGTGAGCAAGTGCGTGTATGTGCGTGTGCCGGTGTGCGTGTGTGCGTGTGAGCGTGCGTGTGTGTGTGTGCGCGAGATGAGAGAGAGAGAGTGCGGGAGTGTGTGTGTGTGTGTGTGCGTTTGATGCATTATAATTTATATAAAACTTTACTTTTGCCTATTTTCGTAGAAAGGTAAAATGTTCATATATAAACCTAAGCTTACCTTTTGATTATTTGACTTTATTATATAATAATTTAAATGGTTTTATCCAAAAGTATTGTATTTTATTATCACGCAATCTTTGTTTTCCTAAACAATTGTTTGTTTTATGCATATTAATTGACCATATAATCTCTTAGAAATACCTACATTACAAAGAAACAACATCAAATATCACGCATACACGAACGGGCACATACATGTATACATACAATCATTTATGCAACAAGAAACACAGATACTCATATATTAACACATGCATACACGCACTTGCATATACACATCAAACTTTTAATATTTGGTGTTGACTGAAGCATATATAAGTCAAAACCGGATTTTCCCCTCGCCCCTAAGATATATACAATATCATTACTGAATATGTTCCTAACTAAACATGCATGTAAACATAACTAACATAATGGTAATTAGTATATTTTATATCGGTCCCATAATTGTTATGATATATATTACATTGTAATTCATCAAAGGAAGAAGAATACTGCAGCTATTATTATTAGAAAGGTTTGGAGTACAAGTCCCTTTTAACTAATCCATTAAATATTTTGCTACTAACTCACACGACACAAGCGAAACATACCATCATAGGCTAAGCATCATAGGTAATATATATCGGCGACTCTGATATTATTTTTAATGATGTGCTTTTTGCTTAAGTATGTAACTGAAGTATTGTTCTTCGATTTGTTTTTGTGTAAACACTCGATTCAGCTACTTTTATTGATCTCACACAAACATAAAAATAACTATATATTACTATATATAACTATATATGACTACATGATATATATAATATATATATATATATATATATAAATATATATATATATATATATATATAATTATGTAGTTTGTTATGTAATTAATTGCGTCAATGAAAGTGTTTTAGATATTATGTAAAAAACATGCTGAGAAATACTTCCCTAATGTATATGTATCCACATATCGCGATATATTAGGTATAGAAAAATTCATTGCAAAGTATTTTATGTGTTAGAGTTTATGGTGTGTGTATGTTTTGTGTCGATGTGAATCGAATTATACATTTGTATCTGTGTATTAGCATCATCACTTTTCTACGCCAAGTCAATTAGTTTAGTATTTGAACTACATCCACGTCAGGTACTAGAGGTCGGTACCTAGAAATGTTTAGTTTATCTAACCTTTCAAACGAGAACATAATTTTATCAGTTATTATTATGTAAAGGAATTACCAATTACATTTCAAACATAGTGGGTTTCGCCCTATTGTAATTAAATATACCTTCTACAAACTGTGTATTCTGCCAAATGTTACGCACAACCTATAATTACTGGAATACTTTCTAAACTATGTTTATTTATATGAAACATTCTGATAGCATTCCGGTATACTTGATTATGTGACAAAAGAAAAACAGCTATTTAAGGTCAAAAAGCCGACTAAAAAATAAACCGTTTATTACTAATGCAGCATTAAATTATAATATACATCTTTATTATTTCGGGCAAATGTTCTATTTCCTAAGAGAAGAAAGTGTCTGTCATTATTAGTTTTGTAATTATTTTCTGGTTTTAGATCAATCTTGCCTTCATTTCTAATTATTAAAAGGAAAACTCTGTTTCGGGATAAGTCGTATTTTTGCAGATGACGAATGAGCCATTATATTCTCTCAGACAGCTCAGATTTGTTTACTCGTGGCGTTTGACATGTAAACAACATTTAATAAGAGCGGTGGTACTTTTCCAGATAATTTTACTTGGGTAATCCTTAGAAATTAAACGGTTTGTGACATATAACAATGAATGTATCTTTTCTTAATACTAGGCAGATTTCTCATATAGTTCACGGCAAAAATAAACCTGAAATTTGAACATAATACAGAAATATATAATAGATGTACATACAAATAACTAAAGACACAGACACACACACACACACACACACATACACACATACACACACACACACACACACAACATCACACACACACACACAATATAAATATATGTATATATGTATAGCAGTCATATGGATTTCTAAACTAACAATGTTTCTCAAACAGCAGGCTGACTCTAGATTGGATGATTGGACGTATAATAATTGGCAACAGATAGGTCTAAGAGATGTATTGCGGTTAATAGTATTTCAGTTGTTGCATTTATATATTGATGGAAGTCTGACAAATGATGTCACCTCAATATGTCAGTTAACATCGGTACAGTAAATTCGCATTATGTGTAGAAAAAAGCAATATAAACATTACAAACTATGGCTTAATACTAAAGCGAATTGATATGAACTACGGTATAACATGCCCATATGGATTATTCATGAAGCCGGCCATAATCAGTCCATTCACGAGGTAGTATACTTAGAGTAAATGTTGATAAATGAGATAAGAAACAGTAGTTCATGTATATGTTGGTACTAAATGTCACATATATTTTAAAATTGCATTATATTAGAACTCCAATTAAAGATGTATAAATATCTTGAAGCTTAGACAATTAAGAAGTTCTCTTAAACTATTGACCTCGATGACATCCACACCAACTAATCTAATTCATCACTCTCTGCCGATTCCCTAAATTTATTGACGTATTTGACACAGCTTCCGGGCGATGAAAGATAACATAAGTTGATGAAGATTCAACAGTTTTATGTGAGTTTATATAATCCTGCAAAAACATGGTTTGAGAGCTTTGTTCTGTATGTACTATACAATCAGCGTATTCTTCAATCAGCAGACCATCTATGGCTAACTCAGAATCTATCAAATCAATAATGGATAAAGACTTTCCTCAATTTTTGGTTTGGGCAACTTGAGTTATTATATAAATGTTTATATACATAAAATGGTAGAATATATGGATGGTGGTTTTACATTAATTTTATTACAGGTCAGCAGGATGTAATTCACTAAATGGCAATATATAAATTCAGCAACAAACCCTTATGGATATTTGAAGGATACAACATCAATTCCTTTAACTGTACTTCATAGACCATTCGACAGTTCATTGTACAACCGATGATTTATTGATTGGTTTACATGGTCAACAATGCACGCAAATGACCATTAGGGGTATCAAACGTTCCATCGATAAGTAGAATAGAGAGATGAGCGATTTATAGAATGTATTCGCCACCACTTTAAAGCGGAACTATTTGGCCTGAAATAAAACGATTGATTTCTGGTAGCGATCGATCAGTGAAAGTGATCGATATGAGCGTTTGCGATTTAGATATTAGCCTATGGCTTTCGCTGCTTGATCATAAAGTAAAAGACTATTTGGTCACTCATATAAATGATATTTTCACCAGAAAGTAGGACATTGGGCTTCATGGATGCGGATCCCAATTTTGAATAGGTCTATTCCGTAATCTTCTAGGTTTCAGGGAAGCCCTTACTCCTGATCAGACAAAATTGAGACATAAATTAGGGAAAATCTGTGGACCAGTTAAAATATTGATTCGCATTAACATAGAACAATTAATATGTAGACTCAGTTTTAACAACATTGTTTATGAAATAATAAGAGTTATTCGATCAGTCACATATAGCTAAATTTACAGAAGCATTTAAAATATTAACATGCCATTATATTGTTTTCCTTTCGAGGTGTTAAAATAGTTTTCTTCTGATTTGTGAATAGCAAAATTATAAAAATTGGTATTTTAGTTATATTAGTCCGTGGTGAATACATTAGAAAATAATATCATCTGAAATAATACATACAGTTAGCTACAAGGTTACATAACATTAATACCATTAACAGTTGGCTCAATTTAAATATTATTGGGGTATATGGTAAGAAATTTATCAAGTAGGCAATATGCATATGCATTTAATAAGCAAATCAATGGCTGACTATGAACTAATATATTTTAGCTACTACTTCTAGAAATCAGGTATACACAGTTAATAATATTTCTGAAGCGAAGGAATGATTTGTGAAGAAGAAGAAAAACAAATGGGATGTTACTCGTTTATGAATTATGATCATTAATGTGTCAATATCAAAGAAAGCTAAATAAATCAAATGTAAAGTGTGACATTTCGACATTAGAGAAAATAAGTTGAGTTGTGAATAACAACTTATAACTTGAATATAAATGTCATCCCTTGAAAGATATATGGTAAGTTGAATTAAATTACTTTTAATTATCTCAAAACAGTCTCAAGGATAGAAATGCATTTGCTAAATGATATGCGCTAGAACAATAATCAGCGATCATATTTTACAATACTGTAAAATCTATACGCATGATTGTAATTCGTATAATTCCAATTATTTGCTCTTTAGTTTAGAGCAATGTAAACACTCTAAATGTATGCCTGATAGGTAGGTCACGTCAAGGCTTAACAAAGCTATTGTTCTCGAAAATATTAGCTTCTTCTACGTTTATGGCATAGATAATCATTCGACATTTACAATTATCATGCTTAATGTTCTGTACTTCGTGGTTGTGTGTGCGATACTGTGTTTACATGAATATATATATACTACTAAACAATGTTCACAGAAGCAATACTGACAGGTATTGGTTTAAATTATTCCTTATATTTCTAATTCCTTTAGCCCCACATTTCTATAATAGGCTATGGTGTTTTGGTGAAGTATTTGAGAACTGGTCACGAGGTGGCTAATATGTAATTAAGTGGAATGAAAAAGTCAGCTGTAAAATGTGTTAGTTGGAAGTGACTTAAATTTGTTAGGTTATTGGAACATTTTACAATGGTGACATCCTTTAACTCAAGGACCTAAGTTAAGCATATTACCAGTAAAACATGAGTGCATTTATCATCAGCAATGACACATTGAGATTAATATAGTGTTCAAGCATTACAATTCTTGGTTATTGGAGTCAGCAAAGGATGATTAATCGTCATGATTTGTCAGAACACCAGCGATGAAAAGATTTATTGTTGTCATTTTAATTCGGATTAGTTACATTGAGAAACATCACATTTCACAAGTCATACAAACTAAATTCGATTTCTACAACCGTGTGGTCCACATATAGATAGATAGATAGATAGATAGATAGATAGAGAGAGGGGGAGAGAGAGAGGGGGAGATAGTTAAAATATATTTGACTTGATATCCAATGACATAATTTAGGATAGGCTTGGTCCAAATCTATTTTCCATGCTTTCTCTAGCACCCTAGCCCAGAGAACTTCACTTGTTTTCTGTTTGAAATGCACTCTCTAAACATGTTAAGTCATTAAAAGGTATCGTTTCTTTTAATCACCATTTGAGAATTCACCTTGTTAGAAGAAGGGCTTGCGGTTTAAACGTTTGCGAATTCCCCCCTTTGATACTTTTTAGACAACAAAACTTGGTAAATCAATAGCCAACAAACACACATCCACACACACACACACACACACACACACACACACACACACACACACACACACACACACACACACACACACACACACACACATACACATACATACACATACATACACACACACTCCCCCTACAGTGAGTGAGTGAGTGAGTGAGTGAGTGAGTGAGTGAGTGAGTGAGTGAGTGAGTGAGTGAGTGAGTGAGTGAGTGAGTGAGTGAGTGAGTGAGTGAGTGAGTGAGTGAGTGGTGAGTGAGTGAGTGAGTGAGTGAGTGAGTGAGTGAGTGAGTGAGTGAGTGAGTGAGTGAGTGAGTGAGTGAGTGAGTGAGTGAGTGAGTGAGTGAGTGAGTGAGTGAGTGAGTGAGTGAGTGAGTGAGTGAGTGAGTGTGAGTGTTGAGTGAGTGAGTGAGTGAGTGAGTGAGTGAGTGAGTGAGTGAGTTGAGTGTGATGACGTATGAGTGATGTAGTGAGTAGGATGGTGATGAGTAGTGGTTATAGTGAGTATGTATAGTGAGTATGGTATGTTGGTTTGGTGTAGTGAGTGTCTGTCTTGCTGACTCAGTGAATGAATGAATGGGTGACTGAATGGGTGAATGAGTGAGCGAGATAGAAATTCAGTCAGTTCATCAGACAGTCATTTATGTTTGTATTTCCGTTTCCCAATCAGACAAGCAGTGAGATATTATATTTGTGGCACACTCTTTTCTGTGAGTTTTTTTATTCTTCAGAATCCATCAACGGGGTTATATTAATTGGTTTTTGACTAGCACGTCATTAGCTGTCGACGTATTGAGTTCATTGCCGTCTTTGCTGTAATTAACTGTGTAGTGAGTATTTCTTTTCCGCAAATTTCTTCTTTGATCCTCTTGCTGCTCGTGGAATAAAAGGCGTCATTACAAATCTGTGTTAAGCAGTAACAATAGATTAAATGTAATTATGGCACAATTTATCGAACGCGAAGGCATCTGTCTACTGAATGAGATTATATGTTAGCCTTTTGTGTTATTGAATTTCAGTTAAAAATAGTCACTGATTATTCCATTATTGTTCAAATGTTTTCTTCTAACCAAATATTGCTATTCACCTATCTTCTTATCGGTTGTTCGCATTATGCAGAATTAAGTTTAATTCAAGATGTGCTTATTATAAAGTAGCTAGTGATTAAGTGCTGTGACAAAATATTTGTCCATCGGTAATTAATTCAAGATAAACGTACTATGCCACCGTTAGAAAGGCCTTATAATTTGTAATCAGTAGTGTGAATGGTATTAAGCTATTTGGCGTCAATAAAGTAACTAGATTATGCCCAATTTAGTGAAAACTGGATATCCCTGGATGAAGAATCCGTTTTTGTAAAATAATGTATAATTGATTTTACAAACCAGTAAAGCCTGGATCAGTCGATGCTGCTAAATTAAAGAGATACACACCAATCTATTGCTATGATGATATGTTCCAGAACCTGAAATATAACATAATACAGTTTGTCTATTGGAATCGTGAGGCTTAGTTTTATGAGTTATTAGTATAATCAGTTGCAGTATTTAATCCTGTCACTATTCTTACTCTCTACTAAAACCAAGACGCATTAGAAAATTGTTGTATTTCAGATGAACCAAATCAGTAATTACTGTATATTGCTCATGCATGTAAAGAAATACAATAATGATATACGCTATATAAACATACTATATCACCCATCTAAGTAACCTTATACCCTATTTAACCTTATGTAGTTTCTGAACCAAGGTGTTTATGACCTCTATGCCCATATCGCTTTCTTCTGACATTCTATAAAGTTTTTCATGAATACAGGTGGTTATTATCTGCGACTCGCGGATTGGTTGATCAGCCCTGAATTGATCTAATCTACGCTCAAAAGACTTAATACTTGGCGCTTCTACAACATATTCTGGAAGACTATTCCATATATCTGCCAAACACAACCTAAACTGAGATTGTCCTATTTTGGTTTTACTTTGTTCCTTATATATGCAAATTCATGTAAGTATTCCATAACCTACGTAATATATTATATATTATTGATGTTTCATTTAATAGGTAAGCATCATATTTTTAAATAAATTATTCGTTAATTTGTTAAAAACAATATTAGTTAATTTAAAAAAAATGGTATTCATTAATTTCTCCGTTTATCAGATAATAGGTCTTACAAATGAGAGTTTAAAGTTTTAGCTGTGCACAAAACAACATTGAGATGTAATAGCATTATGTTACTATTTGGGTGTATGCACGCACACGGACACACACACACAAACCCACACATACCCACACACACACACACACAAACAAACACACACACATACACACTAAAAAATATATATATATATATATATATATATATATATATATATATATATATATATATATATATATATATATATATATATGTGTGTGTGTGTGTGTGTGTGTGTGTGTGTGTATATTTATTGTATATATATATATATATATATATATATATATATATACCCTAAGCCAGATACCCCCAGTATATCAGTAGTGTTGAGCTAATTACTCAATATTTACTTAATTTTTCAACACTTTATTGTTGGTTCAGCTTTGTCAGTTAAGAAAAGTGAGAAAGCTAACTAACTTAAAACATAAAACTGTAAACAATTAGACTTGTATTACTTTTTTAAGGGTGGACAGACGATATCACCTCAATATGTTAGATAACCTTGACACAAACTGATGTCAGATTAGATTATAACAATGTATTTATGTTCATTTATTTAAACAAAAGGAGTCTTAGTAAAGTCATATGTATTGGCAATAAATGAGATACATTATTTTATCAGATATCAAACTAGCATATCCATAAAATTATATAAATAACATTCTGTCACTCTTCGCCACATGTATATATTATTAACCATTTCTTTAGCCCTATGTCTTTGCATTTGATGGATATTCGGGAGAGTGTCGCCAACAAAGAGACTTACCAGCTGCAAGAGGTTTTGACGGGATGCTTGGTATTTAGAGATGTACAAACACGTTGTTTAAATGTGAGACCATTCCATAGCCTCGTTGTTCACAGCAGAAATGATTTCCTACAAGTTTCAATACGGAATCGAGACAAGTTTAGTGTATTGGGATTTCGAAACTCGAATTTGTCCTGAGACCATTCAAAAGTAAGCAAACAAGAAACTGGTGGATGACGTGATGCGCGTTAATCATCTTGTACAATTATTTATGATAGTTACGATGAATTGATCGAGGTAACCACTAGAGCTCGAACAAAAGTATAATATGACTTGTTTCTTTGTAAGTTCCTCAACATGGCAAAACAACTGTCTGTGTTATTTCCAAATAAGTTGAGACATAGAATGGACAATTATCATAATACCTACTTGCATAATCCAGGGTTGGTCTGGCGAAGGTTTTGTATATATTACCTTCACACTTCTTGGAATAATATGGTAGAAACCACAGGGAAAACTCTATGTTAATTGGGTCTTTAAGTAACCATTATGAATACCATGCATTGTTTCGTAATGCAACGTAATACAACGACAATATGTCAATCAGGAGAAAGCCTCGGGGTTAATTAATTAGAACGTATACTTAAAGTGTCTCTGATTATCACTAAATAGCACATGATATCCGTTACTGAAGCCATTTATACTTACAAAGACGTCCAATCTACGTTAAGATATTTTGCGAATCATATATTATAATGTCATATAAAAGTACTCTAAAAGAAGGAAAATGTAGGTTAATTAATTACCAGAAATTTGATATCGAAAATTCCTTAAAACAATATACTATATCATGGCATCGCTGTTATTGCAATCTATCATAAATGTAATTAATAAAGAGGGGGTGACGTACAACATATCTCCCAGACAGAATAACACAACAGTAAAACAATTTGATACGGTATGTATGACATACATCGATAAGGATGGATGAAACCATGGCCTAACTGATTGCGCAGTTGAGCACAGACCTCAACAACTTGAGTTCAACTCTCGGCGAGTGCAAGTCTGAGGGGGGGGGGTAGCATCTTTCACTTCGCCACATTACCTTGGTATATCGCTTGGATCATCTGGCCTACACTGTGTACAATAGTGGCTTTAAACCATGAAGCATGCACACATCAAACGATAAGTTTAATTCTAAGTATAAAATTAAATATTGTACCTTAATGTTTATGTTGTGTGTAACTATCCAAACTTGTATACTTAACTTAAATATGATCTGTTTTACTATAATCTAGATAAACAAGTTTCAAAAATAAGCTTATCTAACTTAAAGAACGTTATTTAGTGACAATTATATTTGTCGTTTGCTTAAAGTATAATAATACCCATGTTGTTATTTAACGAAATTATGAGTTACATAATCTTATTTTTATCTCAGTTTCAGGCAAAATGAGAAAGGAATTAAACTTGCTTTCATCAAAGTACATTTTCACAGAAACTCCGCAAATATATCTATAATTCAATTATAAATATTTCAATATTTTGTTTAGGTAGTGTTTTCCTAAGTACTCTTCTCCATTAATGAACATCACAGGTACATCAGCATAATTATAACTTAACAAGTCCTAGGTTATTTATTCCTAAGTGGACAATATTCCTAGAACTAAAATATATTCATTGTTCTATTCGACCGATTGGAGTAAATATACAATTGAATCATCAGATCACCAAACTGCTGAATATGTTGGAATAATTCATTTTTTTGAAGGCTGTGAATGTAAATTGAAAGCTTCATATTGCGAATCAATGAAGATTTATCAATTAGTTCGTTACATATAAACCGGTGTTTTCGGAGTTAACTCACCAAATATTATTTATTCGTTTTTAGTCTAACGCCATTAGCAATATGGAATATAGCAAAACCAAAACAAATAAAGTATAAATAATTAGATAGAAGTTTTAAGATGAATATTTGCTTCTACGCTTTCAATAGTAAATGGCGAAATAGTGAACACTCGCAAACAACAACAACAATAACAAAATACTAATAACAATGAAACCTCTGATTCCAACACTTTTGTTGTGTTCTAGTTGGTGACTATTCTATAAATATTTAATTTATTAGAAACAACAACATTTTTGATTCATTGTTACTCTGAAAATAAATCAGTATAACAATGTTCTTAAGTTATAGAAAGCCACCGTATCTGTGTTTATTCAGGCCCACTTTTCTATATAATGTCCCCATGATTACGGTATATGTTAAAACCACACTTTGAATAATCTTTTGTTAACGTTTATGCAGGAATCATTAGATACATTTATTGTGATAAACAACTTGAATATTGTGCGGAAGTGTTAATCTTTAAAAGAATATCATGTCTTCTGAGATAAATAACATGATTTTGTATCCTGTTGTATCGGTTTTAGCGACAAACAACTTGAAACATCCAACATATACAAACAACGACTGGCGTTTATGTAGCACTTCAATCAAATAAACTACACAGAATGGAACTCAGCTGAATAAGAAAAGGAAATAGAGCCAAATTTGTTTTTAAACTCACAAATAAAATATGCAGACTAATTTCGACCACGAAAGAATTAATAAGAATCAGGAATTGCATAATCGTTAACCTATATTGGCTGAGTAGTGAGTGAGTGAATTGTAGTTGGTGAAATGTCGATTTTGTAGGGCAATTAATTTTGTTTCCTGACGCTCAGTCGAAAATATAATTGAGAAAAGGATAGTCAAAATAGTTCCGGACTAGTTATAAGCAATGATTTAGTATTTTGTATTCATTATCTATAAACAATTAATCAAATATTAAAATAATCACATAATACGTTTTAAACCCATTTTCCAATAAACATCTGTTTTATAATCCATCCTGTGAGCGAATAATCAGCGCTTCACGACCTGTACTTCGGTATCTGATGACTTCATTATTGCATACGTTATTGCTGGTTTTAAATGTGTAGCCGATGGTTCCAAATCAACAATTTATTAACCTGACATATTGGTGCATGCGTAGAATAGAGATATATTCCTTGGATAAATTGCCTTTGTTAGTCATTTTACTTCAAAGGTCACAATGGATAAAACCTAATTACCTTATGTCCCACTGGGGTCGAAGAGGTTAATTGAAATGAAGTGACCTAATAATTTGTTAATTCCGTCTAGTGAATAAGATCAAAGATATTAAGTATTTTGTGGACACTATATCATAATACTGTTAGTTTATTCAGTTCTTCGTAAATTGATATTTTATCTGATCTAACTGATAGAATAGTGATTACTCAATAAGTTAAGCATTGTTTGGGCTAGTATGTTATTGTTGTTCCATTTATGTATCTCATCAATTAGTGTTATCCATCATATTACGGTCAAATAGATTTATAATCTTAAGCAATTACACAAAATGCATATTGTCAATGCAGTGACGTATATGATGAAAAAGCCAAACAACAAATTGATGATATTATTATTATTATTATTATTATTATTATTATTATTATTAATTTTTTATTATTAATATTATTATTATTATTTGTATAGCTATCATTATTATTATTGTTGTTGTCGTAGTTGTTGTTGTTGTTGTTGTTGTTATGGCAGCATAAAGTAGGTGTACTATTATATTTCAAGCTATTTGGACTATGTATTTTTGTATTCATTGTTAACTAAGCCTCACAACAGATATAGTGTCCATATCCACAGAAATAACTAAGCATCTAAATATTTACTAATTCTGTTGGCATTCAAATGATACGTAATTTCTATTTAAGAAGAATACTGATAATAGTAACAAAGTAACAGCAGAGAGACAAATAACAACAGTTGCTGAAGTAAAAAGTCAGATAATGACGCAATATTCGCAAAATAATTCCTAGCTTGTTATAACTTCTGCAGCCATTATTAATTGAAAATGATGAACACATAATTCCTACTATTACCTTTGCCATTAAACAGATGCCACTAGATAAAATAAATCGTTTCTTAATAGCATTTTGTCTATAATTAAAGTATAATTAAGACTGCTAACGTTGGCACTTTCTCCAAAAAGCATATTCGTACTTTAAAACAAGAAACAAGTGAAATAAAGTCGAAAAGCTTGGACTGAAACTATTCACATCAGATCAAAAACTAGCAATATTGTTAACAGTAATGAAGATAGCACACCATCAATTAATCAAATACTAGCGATAAAGAACGGTATGATGGTCTGCCTTATAGAGTCTGTAAAGAAGGTTTGCTATGTGATAAGTATATACAATTGCCACTTAACAAGAATTGAAAGTAATATAGTGCTACTAAATTAAATATCGTGTTTATAAGAAATATATACATATTGTTTTGATACGAATGGCTAGTGTGAACATTTTGTTTTTATGTTCAATAACTTTGATCAGAGAACCCTATGATTTATAAAACAAATTGTAATCCCCGAAGAAGGAAAATGACAACTTTGAGTTAAACCGAAATGTCATTACAGATTAGGAGAAAACATAAATAGTTTCACTTATGAAGCACGACGAAGAGAGTGATTGGCAGCAGAAGTTGCAGCTAGTAGTAAGTACTGTAGAATGATAATAACGTTGTCCTTTTCCACAAATATAAACTCAGTAACGGCTTATGACGTAATATAGCCTAATATTTTGTATATCATGGAAATGGCATACTTACATATATAATGAAGGACAAATAGCATCCTTTCGTTGGCTTCTAGCACACGAAACTGTAGTATTAAAACATCATCACATAGTTAAGAGGGTAGACGTTTCCATCAACTGTTTCAACCAAACTATAACGTGTACAGGTGTTTTTTGCCATATATTGTACCACGACATAAACAAATGTGAAGTGTGAGTTATGACATGTAGTGCAACGTGACTGCCGACCACAAAATCGTCTTAGTTATAAATGGCTCCTGAAAACATTAGGGATTTAGTAAAACATGATTTCCTCTTTCATCCTAATTGATGTATTCTGGCTAACCCTATTGACATGGATCATATATCAACATGCCATTAATATACAGATAGACAGATACTATGTTTATAGAGGCAGATCGTTCATTCTCTATGCCATCTACTACATCTGGGATCTACTGTACTACATCAACCTTTAATGTGAAATATGTGGTACGGTATTTAGCGTAGCGAAGATGTCGAATATAAAAGCAAATAGTTATAAATTGCTATTGCCAGGATTGGGATCTAAAAATACATGATATCAAGTTTTATCCCGATTATTCTATTGTTTCAAACATTATTGCCATGGATCATGTGTTACCGAAGTAGTCAAAACAGATGTGTTATTAATATGTTTGTAAAGACAGATCATTGACATTAGACGCATTATTCATACTAATTGCACTTCTTATATTTAAAACATAATTGTATATGCTGACATCGGTTAAATACTAAATAATTGCATTGTACCTGAATGAATTCATTAATATTTTACTCATATCCACTTCATTTTAATGCATTTCACTAATATTAATCTATTGTCGTAGATTGCGAAAAATGTATAATCGGTTTGTTGTTTGGTATTTTACAGTTTATGAAAAGACAGGCTAAAGTTAACGCACAACCTCCGAAGGTAAAGAGAGCAAGTGAAACATGATACACCATTCAAATGTGGTACAGTATGTATAGCCGCGAAGCTGTCGACTGGGATTTTAAAATACTTGATTTTAACTATTATCCTAATTATTCTATTGTTGCCATGGATCATGTGTCATCGAACCAGTCAATACAGATGTGCTATTAATATGTCTATAAAGAAACATCATTTAAATTTGCTCTAATTAGACGCATTATTCATACTAAGTACGCTTATTATATTCTTTACATAATTTGTATATGTTGACATCGGCTAAATCCTCATAACCCATAAGCTATGTATGCAGTAACATATTTTGATTTCTACTCGGCTTGTTGTTGGATATTGTGCAGTTTATATACCATACAGGATAAAGTTGACGCACAACCTCCGAAGGTAAAGAGATTAAATGAAACATGATACACCATTCAAATGTTACCACGAGAGGACATAAACTCAGCTAATTTACACAATACCGAGGCCCCTTACTTATATCAGATGATGATATCAGTCTAGACTCTCAAACTCATATCTTATTATAAGAACATTAATAACCCTATTCCACCTAAAATGTTTGGAAAATATATGAGTAATTTTCTTTTGCATTTATTTGCATTTACAAATTGAACCTCAACCGAGGTTTGGTGTTTGTGTTAATAAAAACAACAGCAAACGTAAATCGTACAACACGTATAACTGGAAACGTCTGTAGTATTGGTCAAAACTACATTCTAAAGAAGCTGGATAGTTCCGATTGAACAATTTCCTATATAAAGCCTTATTTGCCTAATAAGTAATTTTGTAACGCCCTAGGATGTTGCCAGTGTTATAATCGTTCTTCGGTGACAAGAAACGGACAATATTCTTTAGAGATCCCTGAATACTGACAAAGAAAAGGAAAGACTGACCAGACAAAATTTAATTTTATCCAACGAGTCAAAACTTTATTTTTAAGTATATTTAAAATGTTTGTGTGTACCTCAACGTACAATTTAAAGTACAAATGCTTCCTGACATTCGCTGGTCATACGCTAGTCATACACTACGTATATTATATGCTACTTATAGAGTAAATACGGTAAGCATAAGCACAATCCTGCATTTTCAAGTGTTTCTTGTGCCCATGGTAAGTACTTTCTGAATTTGCATTCGCTACTCTTACGTTTCTCTCATACGCTATAGTGTTATAGGGTCATAAGACAAGTTACCAGATCCAGTTTTAAATCGCACGTAAACCGTTAAATGGTCACAAAATGTAAATTGTATTAGATATCTGCTCGTTCTATAAAGGTGAACTCCTTTAGATGCTTTCCTAAAAACAGAGCATTAGTCGGTGTATTATGCTTTCTAAACGAACAATTCATACTTCAGCAATAACAATATTACTCCATTAAAATTAATATTACTAGATATCATGTATGTTATTTGCTAGATATTAATTTAGATATTATGCTTTCTAAACGAACAATTCATACTTCAGCAATAACAATATTACTCCATTAAAATTAATATTACTAGATATCATGTATGTTATTTGCTAGATATTAATTTAGTAAAAGTTAATTACGTTTACGAACTTAATGTGATAATTATTATCATGGGACAATTTAGATTTCTCAGAATCCGACATCAATTAGTAATGTATTATAACAGGTGATATAACGCAACATCTAATTCAAATAATTGACTCACCTCACTGGTCGTGAGTTTAATACGAAGTTAACATGAATAACTGCTTACAACTTGCTATTGGAAGACAAAGGGTATTTGTACTAGGTAAATACGTATTAACCACAATATAAAGGGAGAATAAAGAATATCATTCCAACTAGAAAATGATATGCTGGTTCAAATTAATACAATTCTGGATAAAGAAAGAAAATTATATGACTTGTTCTTTTCTTTTCCAGATAATCCGCTAGCTTTAGAAATTAGCCAAAATGCGGCTGGTTAAAATGTCCATAATTCATCTTATCCACGTTGTCATGGAACATTTATTGATTAATAAACATTGACCAATTTACTTATTAACCAAACTATATGGATGGCTATTTGTCTTAATTCTCCCTTTTTATATTCATCTGACAATCTGGCTGTCTTTCGCTTTCTTCTTTCCCCAGTAGTTACTGAAGCTAATTCGCAAAAAAACAATAAAGGGTGACAACTATCTTTCCGTAGAATACATGTTAATGACATTCCCACATAAACATCCTAAAGCAATGGAAGATTTTCCGATATCACCAGTGATTCTTTGCGTTGAACAATAATATTCTACGTTGTCAAAGCACTCAGGATTGATTTACAACTTAGGTAAACATGAAATAAATCAGTAATGGCTTCAATGACATATTGCCACATACCTGTTGTGGGTAAGGATATACTATTTCCTGTATTCTTCTTAGACATTAAGGTAACGATATAAAATGCAAACCAAGAATAAATCATCGTAGATCATTATATCTTTTACTGCAATAGTAATTCTAACTTTTAGCCCACAGGAATATACGAATAAGGAACGAGCTTGTCCTTACTTATAATTGATAGTCGATGTTTATGGTCATTGTTATTTAAAGAAAATGTTAAATTCATGTTTTAAATGTGTAAACAAAGTACGGATTATATAAGTAAAAGGTTGTGTATAGCATTATTCATATCGCAGTAGTAGTTGTCATAATAAATAATCTCTTGAACATATTACCACTTTAAACAGAGCAGGGTAAACATATTACTGCTGTTGTCGAAACGGCAACTGCTCTTCTACTACTTGATACCTACCTTACAATTATTGTCTAGCATGGTGCATGTATCTTAATCAGATTACCATACCAAGGTAAGCCATTACGATTAATTGAGAATACTCTGGTTACGACTACGATTACATTCATTCTGGTTAGGATTAGGATTATATGGTAAAGGAATCACGATTGCATTCATAATTACAATGTATATAACAAAACCATGTATGTGATTCTTCATCAATATTTACTCAGTTAATTGTATAATACTTATATAAACCTGGTGTTTCATAAAACCCAGATTCATATTGTAGTATGTCATTGAAATGAAAATGTCAAACAGGCTTTGATGCCATTGTTCGATGTTAGATTTGTTTTATATTTCTGTGATCAATATTCACCACAGAGTAAAGGAGCAAGCAATACGTTTGCCATGAATGCACTGGTATTTATAGAGCTAACTAAGACTATTATATATTGAATATTTGGGAAGTATTAATTTAGCAGGTTAAGATCTATATAATATAATTAGACTATAGTAAACCCCCAACTCCAACCCCGTCTGTAACTTGAACACCTTTGTAAATGGACTACTTGTTACAGTTTAAATTATAGTTATTTTTAAAATTGTATTTTTCTTCAATAACCAGATCACCTCACGACTGCCTACTACGACCCTTGATGTCTGTCTAATGCCCACGTATGTCACCCCGTACGTTGACCGGTAGTCAACATGTAGCCTTGTTTATGTTCACTAACGCATATGGTAATTCAATTGGCTGTTTGTCAACAGACAGCTGGCCTATCAGGGTCGTTTCGAGCCGTAGTTAAAACAACGGTGTCACAAAGAAGCCATGGACCATTGCTGGCTGTGTGACCATCTTGGGTTTAGCCGTAAGAAAGCATCATGAGTTAATCCGAAATGCCCCTTTATATAACTTATAATAGCGGCAACATCTGTAAAAATAAACTGACAAATCATTATGCGCAAACAATTGAACAGCAATGATGAGTAAAACAGTTATAATGTTATATTTTCCCTTTCATACAAAACCATATCTCTGGCATAATATAACATGCTAAATAATCAATCATCTTGTGTAATCATAAAAGTAATCGCAGGTTACGATTACATTGATAACGTAATCGAATTCGATTACGATTACGTTACACCTACAAATTACTATTACGATTACTTGATATCATGTAATCGATTAAAATCAGTTACGATGACAGATGGTGAATACCCTATGTATAGTTTTAAAATGTTAAATACAAAAGGCAATGTAAACATATAAACACAGGAATCCGATATTGGCAGATAAAACAAATCATCCGGGTTTTTTCTTTCTTCTGATCAAAAATATTTTGACTCCCATATATTCTCCTATGCCTCACATATTCATATTTATGTCATATTATTTATTTTTTATTGATAGAGGATTTACTTTCCGTTGCACAATTATTTGATTTATTCCAAATATGTGTATTTAATAGGTAATGCCTGATGGTTTATTTTATATCTAGTCGTATCACATTTAAGTATATGTTAGATATTATAAGTATGGTTTAAAGGTTGAGTATATTAGAATATTATGTGTGCTGAAACTGAGATTAAATAATCGAAAGAAAGGACAATTAGCGGTTCAGTATAAATCAGATTGCAGTCAATTCAAAATAGCGGGTTTACTTAGAATGCAACTTATAAACAACAAAACGTACAGTACATAGAATAACTAGTGTGTTGTATTGTGTGATGTATTAAAATTTGTCCAAAAACAGAGGTCATAACAAAAGTATTTATAACATTATGGGTGATGTTTTGCAATTGCATTTCCATTGAAAAACTATTACTGAATTTGTTCGAACATTATTCCATTGTCATTATCTGCGAGATTCATCATAGCTACGCATGTACGAATTAACGAGCATAGGAGGTTGTGAGAACCATCAGGAGAACCCCTTTTCAACTAAAACACGAACCAATATATTTCACAATATAATCAGTGTCTATTATGTTCCAGAAAACAGTGATCATTTTCTGAGCTAAGAATACTAAATATCTGAAAAACTTAATTTCAGTTTTCAAGACCGATACAACGGTTTTTGTTCCGTTTAATTTTATTACTCTTGCATATGCTACGATTCAATTAAACATGTATAATAATGGCTTTAAAAGCCCAAAATAAATTTCTACCGTGTACGATAGATAGATATATACTAGATATATAAAAGCAACCAAGATATATCCTGTTTCTAATGAATGCATACAGCCGTGAGTCAGTAGGAAGATGTAAATAACAATAGTGTCTCAACTAATAAACTAGTCATTACTATAATGATAATATTTAGTGTAGTACCTCATTCATCTTCACTTGCTCTAATGCGATTAGCATTTTAGTAAGATTAAGGTGTATTCTGACTCACACACCAATAACTCATTTACGTAAATAAATATGTCGGATCAAACATCATTTAATCAAACAAGATTCACTTCCTCGCGACCTTCCTGTTTGATGCAGTAGATTGAACTTACCTTTAGAAAGCCTCGTACGTTGGATGAAACCAGTTTGTTTCCCTTTTACCAATATTTAATACCAGACGTACAATGGAACGCAGCGATGATGCAATAAAATAAAATACTTACTACTACTACTACTACTACTACTAATACTAATAATAATAATAATAATAATAATAATTAATATGTGCGATTTTATATTGCCCTACATTCAACTATTTTGTTCAAATGTGCTTTACATTAGACTATATATCAATTACTAGATGAACCGTTAAAACATACACATACATTACAAGATTTAAGAATATGCAATACTAAACAGATAACTCTCAAGGATAGGTTTGAAACTATTTATGGAATGACTATGTCTCAGTTTGTCTGGGAGCTAATTCCATAATGTGGTTGCTTCATAGTGGATTAACCGGCTACCAAACGTCTTATGACTAACCGGTGGTATCAATTATTAGTATCATCCTGCAGATATTAGTGTCATTGTTGGATGGCATATTTGTAGCGGTGGCGCCAGTTCATGCCGGATTACTTAAGCAAAAAAGATTATCTTAACATACATCATATATCTCACAGGAAGTCACTGCATGGCCATAAGTATGAGAATGATATACCAAGATGGAATTAAAATAAACAAGGCAAGCAGTCACAAAGACGCCCACTACTCTGTGAAGGGCATCAGGTGACAAAAACATGTTTGCCAGTTCGAATGGTCTTCAGCTTGAAAACGTAACTCGACACTTGCATTATATGAGGTTAATTAGTTAGGTGCACCCCCAATGTCACGCCAATATTTCTAACTTTTCCAGTTGGTTGATTAGAATCGGCACCTTCTACAATACTAAAAGCAGGCAGCTTGACACGCGGAGGAGCAAGGAACATCAATTATATTTTACTGTCATGCATTTTCAGTCTATTTCTCAACATCTATATCCTAATATCATCAACACAACACTCTAAAGACTTCACTCTTTTACTTATGTTAGACAGGTCCCTATGGTCGAATGAAATATACAGTTGTGTGTGATCCGCGTTGTTGTACATGGATACGCCATGCTGTCGAGCAATGTCATTTAATATATCATAATCCAGTGACAAATACATCACTTACAGCGAACAGCATAAGAAACACACTCTAGCCTTGATCAATACAGACAAGAATATATCTAACTACTTTCAAAAGGAGATTATCCAGACTATGCTTCTTTCTGAAAGCTGACTGCAGTTTATAATCAAGGTTATTAAAGTTTAGGAAAAAAGTTTGGAATATATCGCTCTTTTTTGACATTTAGTTTGATAATCCAACCTATATAATGCATATTTCAGTCGTAGCCAGCACAAACATGCATACTAGCCTTAAATATGTCTACTGCCAATATTTAAGTGTGGTACGACCGATGGGGTGATTGCAATTAACCAAGTATAGAGCGCCCTTTGGTTTGGTTGCTAATCACATTAAGACTGGTTGTGGGCTATATAAGTGAAATGCATCTTTCTTTTAACCTAACCTTTCTCAATTTCATATGAGATAATTAACAACTATGAGACATCAATTGGGTGCAGATTTGTGCAACAGGATCGATGGTATGCGCCTGACCGTATCTAGCCAGAAGGATATGGCCTGAGTGTTCTGGATCATCCAATGATCGATCTATAAGATCCTGAATCGTCATCGGGATACTGGTCTAATGGCTCCTAGGTCTAGATCTGGTCGTCCAAAGAAAACCACGGCTACATATGACCGAATTTTGTTCCGACAATACCGTAATAGTCGAACAAAATCTTCATCTAATATCTGTGCCGACTGGATCCGCTGATGGTGACTGGCAACATGTTGAGTTCAGTGACAAATGCAGATTTCTGATGTACCATCAAGATGGTCGTGTTTGAGTGCGCACACCGACTCATAAAGCTCTACTCAATGAGTGTGTACTGCCTAGAGTACATGCAGGGGGCGGCGGAGTCACGGTATGGGGTACCTTCCATTAGATCGGACAGACTTCCAGGAAAATGTTGTGTTCCAAGATGACAATGCTTCAGCACACCGAGCGTGACGCCTCGCCGATTTCCTCGAATATGAGAATGTGCAGCAAGTGGATTGAGTTGCTATGTCACCGGATTTGAATCCGATCGAGAACCTCTAGTCAAATATCTCACGTGGATTGAATAACATGGACAGCCACCCAACAAACGTGGCAGAACTTACCCAGGCTGTTGTGGACATCTGGCTTGATATTACGGATCAGAAACTCTCAACCCTTGTTTTGAGAATGCCTCGACGTTTGCGTGTCTTATACAACGCCAGAGGAGGACCTGAAGTATTGATTAGTTTTCATATTGCTTGGCATAATTCATCAGCTTTGCCACAGTGACAAATATTTTGAATGTGGATTTCAGGTGTTTTGTGAAATTTTATATCTACGAATAAAAGCATTGTTTTTGTTAGTATTTGCCACAGGTTCAAAGAATTTGCAATAAAAATAATAAACCAGTATAATTAAGTAAAAATTGTATTCAATGTTATTGAACACAATGAATTGACAATATAAAATGACACAATGCTATGAAAAATAACATGAAAGTTTTTGTAAGAGTGGTGCAAACATTTTATTTATGCAGTATTTTGAGATATTCCAAACTTTTTCCTAGGCTGCAGTGAAAAGGTAAGATTGTATATGGTTAGTGGCGACCCTTTCAATAACCTTGGATACAAATTCGAGATAGGATTCCGGCATAAAATTATTATATTCCAATGGGTCATGAGATAGTTTGTTTATCAATGGGATCTACCGATATATATTTCATGGATTTGCGAAATTAACCAGATGATAGTGAAGGATTAGCAACTCAACCTTCCATACTAATAATAATAATGACCGAAATGACAGTGTTTTACGTGGCTGGCAACCTAAAATGAGAGAAACGCAAATGGTATGAAATTAACAGCTTCCCAATGAAGAATAATTATAATTAAATTTAGAATTTAGAATAAATGGCATGTTCGGTGAAGAAACCTTTGCCAGTTGCCTGGATGGATGAAAAACTCTCCCTACTATAGTGCGACGGCCGAGGCGCGAACCTACGACCTCCCGCACAGAATGACATTAGCCATAAGTAAATAGTCTTCAACTCTATCTATGTGGCCATAGAGACCTTCCATTGTTTTCAGATCCAATTAGGAATTGGATTCTGGGCACACAATGCATACGATGAAGATGATATAATCGTTTCCACACCCAGAACTGACACAGGGAAGAATGTGGCAAAGCTCGGGAAATTCTGGAAGATGACGAAGAACCTGTTCATCAAGATCAATATAGAAACGACTGTTCTTCTGAATAAAATAATCATAGAAGAAAGCTACAAGTTGGGCAAGTTGTTGTTTAGGCAGCACTACCTGTTTCGCAATTGCGACGCCATGTTCACATCCGTGATGTCTGCATCTTACCGACGTGTAAGTTCTCTCTCAGTAAACGCTTTGAATCGCACTGAAGCACATATATCAAACACTTTAGAATGTATGTGCGTAGCTAAGTAATATCAAACGTACCATGTTTCCGATATGTTACCCCTATTTCAGGCAATCCTCGTTTATTGATGGCTGATTTAATATCTAACATTGTATCATCAGATATGATACCAGTAAGAGTGACATAACAAACATAATAATAATCCTCACGACTGATCAATAAATCTAACACATTACCATTCATGTCAGTTGGTCCATTAGCATGCTGGTTGTACTTAAACAGTCAATAATGTCATTAACTTTCAGTGAATTTCTATATGTAGGTATGTTTCAGTGGATGTTAAACTATCCTGTTATTAATATGTTTAAAGATGTAATTATAGGTTAGTGAAAACCAAAATTAAACCCGGTAGATAAACAGGTTAAATTACAGATTCCAGAGAGTTAAACATTTATTCATTATATATCACAGATAAATATTATATTTATGCCGATCTATTACAAGCAGTATGGTCATACTAAAGAGGGCTGATAGAAAAGTCTTGGAATATATGGCAGCGTTATCAGTATAGCATATGCAACATAGGAATGTAATAGGTTACACGAAATTAAGTGATTGCGTTTAGCAATTGGTAAGATCTTCATTCGTTTGGAACCGGAAAATAAGTAACCAAATTTGTTAGTTGTTTGAATAATACATAATTGAAAACTCTAATATTGATAAGAGCGTTTCAAAAAGGAATACACCGAATTAATTACCTCTATCAATGAATAAGCCAAACAATCAGTCTGAATCTCACGGGGCGCCTCCGTGGTCTAGCGGTAGCGTGTTGGACCACAGATCACTACCACCAGTGGTCGAATCCCGGCGTGGGCATATTTGAAGGTTGTTTCGTTCTTTCATTTCGTCTCATTACCTTTGAAGGTCGCTCGGCCCATTTAGCCTACCTTGTGCACCAAAAATCAGCCTGAATCTCACTGAATCGTCACCAGCTAATCGGATATTATCTCAGTAACTGAATAAGTGAATATGAATTCGTTAATTTAGTATTTTGTAATATAGCTGATATGTTATCAGGATATAAACACATTTATTCATGCGTTCAGTAATCGACCGTTCCTTTATGGATTAATTGGCTGATTTATTTACTAATGGATTAATTTAAATACAATTTAACTTCGTTCTATAAAGGTGAACTCCTTTAGATACTTTCCTAAAAAACAGGGCATTGGTCGACGATGTATTACACTTTGTAAACGAACAATTCATACTTCAGTAATAACAATATTAATCCATTACAATTAATATTACTACTTGATATATTGTTATTTGCTAGAAATTGATTTAAGAAAACTTAATTATGTCTGCGAGCTTAATGTAATAATTATAATTATAGGACAATTTATATTTCGTAGAATCCGAATATATATATATATATATATATATATATATATATATATATATATATATATATATATATATATATATATATATATATATTATTATTATTATTAATGTAATATAATAGGTGATATAACGAAAATTTCACTCAAATAAAATAACGTAGGTTTAATACGAAGTTAACATGACTAAAACTTGCAATAGGAAGACAAAGGTTTTTTTACTAGATAAATACGTATTAACTACATTATAGAGAGATAAAAAAGAATATCATTCCAACAACGAAATGCAATGCTGGTTCAATTTGATACAATTTTTGATAAAGAAAGCAAATTATATGACTTTAGATATTAGCCAAAATGTGGCTTGTTAAAGGGTACATAATTCATCTTATCCACCTAGTCCTGGAAAATATATTGATCAATAAACATTAACCAATTTACTAAATAGCCAAAATATAGAAATGGCTATTTGTTTTCTATCTCCCTTTCTATATTCATCTGCCAATCTGGCCGTATTTCGCTTTCTTCTTTCCTCCGTAGTTACTGTAGGTAGTTCACACAAAACCATTAAAGGGTGACCACTACCTTACAGTAGAAGACATGTTTATCACATAACCACACAAACATCCTAAAGTAATGGCGGAATTTCCTGTATCATCAGTGATTCAATGCGTTAAACAATAATTTTCTACATCGTCAAAGCACTCAGCATTCATTTATAACTTAGGCAAACATGAAATAAATCAGTTATGACTTCACTAGAAATTTCCCACATACCTGTTATGTTTCTGGTTACATCTTATACAGCAATAGTAATTTCAACTATTATCCTACAGGATTATACGAATAAGGAACGTGCTCGTCCTTACTTACGATAGATAGCCGATGTTTCCTGGTCATCGTTATTTAAAGAAAATGGGAAATTCATGTTTTTAAAGACATGGATTATATAAGTAGAAGGTTAGGTATATTATTATTCATATCGCAGTAGATGTGAAAATAAATCATCTCTTGAACATATTTCCACTTTAAATAGCGCCCGAAAGTGTGTGTGTGTCTTTAGGTGCGTGCTTGTTGTTGTCTATTTGTATGAAAACGAACAATGCAAGGTAAACATATTACTGCTGAGGTCAAAACGACAACTGTAGTTCTGGTTTTTGATACCTACCTTAGCCAAGAGTTGCAATCGTTGTCTGGCGTGGCTCATGGATCTTAATCAGAGTTGATGCGATTACAAGACCAAGGTAAACCATTACGATTACGATTACTTCAGAATACTATGATTACGATCGCGATTACATTCATTATGGTTACGATTAGGATTATATTGTAAAATAATCATGATTATAATCATGATTACAATATATATAACGTAAGCATTTATGCGATTCTTCATAATTACTCACTCAGTTAATTGAATAATACCGATATACATATATTGCTTTGCGAGAACTAGGTGAATGTTATGTTGTGTTCTTGAAATTAAAATGTACAACAGCTCTGACGCCATTGCACGATGTTAGTTATGTTGAATTCTTCTCAGATCTACTTTCACCATAGAGCAAAGGAGCACGCAATGGATTTGCCATGAATGCACATGTATTTATAGATCTAACTAAGATTAGTGAAATCTGAGATTAGTGCAAATCATATCATTGGAATTGTCTGAATATTTGGGAAGTATAAATTTAGTAACGAAATGCATGATGTGTAAAGTGACTCTAACCAAATAGGATATATTTAAGATAATTAAAATATATTCAAACCCCGAACACTTCTGTAAATGGACCACCTCACAACTCCTTACTTTGACCTTTGATCTCCGTCTAATGACCCAGTTTGTCACCCCATATTTCGACCAGGGGGACAACTTTGCTTTGTTTATGTTCACTAACGCATACGCTAATTTAATTGGCTGTTTGTCAGCCGACTGCTGGCCAATTAGGGCCGTTTGGAGCTGTTGTTAAAACGACGATATCATAAAGAAGCCTTGGCTGGCTATGTGACCAACTTGGGTTTAGCCGTGGGAAAGCAACACAAATTAATTCGAAATCCCCCTTTATACAACTAATAATAGCGACATCATCTCAAGCAGTATTTCAACACATTTTACATTGATGTTCACAGAACTAATAAACTGACAAATCATTATGTGTATAGATATGACAGGAGTCCGTCAATGGGTAAATCAGTTATTTGGTTATGTTTTGCCTTACATACAAAAACATATCTCTGGCATGATATAACATAGTAAATAATCAAATATCTTGTGTACTCGTGAATGTAATAGCTGATTATAATTACATTGATCATGTATTAAATTCGATTGCAATTACGTTACATCTGGAAATGGCGATTACGATTATTTGAGATCATGTAATCTATTAAAATCAGTTACGATAACCGATGATCTTATTTTTTTTGACATTTCGTACCACTCAAAAAATATCTTGCTTGAAGGGTATTCTCCTGTACTTTATATATTAAAATGTATTTCATATTATTTATTTTTATTCATAGAGGAAGTGCTTTTCGTTGCACACTTACTTGATTTATATTGAATATTTGTTTATAATGGGTTATGTCTGATAACCCATCGTATATACACTCGCATTACATTTAGTTATATGTAAGATACAATAAGAATGGTACAAAATTTGAGGATATTACAATATTAGGTGTACCGAAACTGAGATTAAATAATCACACGAATGGACGATTAGCAGTTCAGTAGAAATCAAATTGCCATCAAATCAAAATAGCGGGTTTACTTAGAATGATTTATAAGCAACCAAACGTACACTACATAGAATAAATAATGTGTTGTATTGTGTGATGTTTTAAAATATCTCCAAAATAGAGGTCATGAAAAATTCCATTTATAATACCATGTATAACCATTTGCAATTGTATTTCCATTGAATCCGTATTAATGAGCTTGTTCGGACATTATTCCGTTATACACGAGATTTACCATTGCTACGCATGTACGAATCAACCAGCATAAGAGGTTGTCCCAACCACAAGGAGAACCCCGTTTCCAACTAAAACAATAGGAATATATTTCCGAATATATTTTGGCAGAATATAATGATCATTTTCCAAGCTTAGAATACTAAATATCTGAAAAACTTTATTTCAGTTTTCAAGACCGATACAATGTATCAATGGTTCTTGTTTTGGTTTACTTATGCTTGCTTCTCTTGCATATGTTATGATTCAATTAAAATATATAATAATGACTTAAAAAGCAAAGTTTGTTCTATCGTGTACGATAGATAGATAATATTTAGTTCACACACATGATATATAAAAGCAACCAAGATATATCATATTCGAACGAATGCCCACAGCCCCGAGTGTGTGGGAAGATGTAAAATAATACTGATGTCTCAACTAATAAACTAGTCATTACTATAATGATAATATTTAGTGTAGTACCTTATTCAACTTCACTTGCTCTAATGCGATTAGCATTTTAGTAAGATTAAGGTGTATTCTGACTCACACACCAATAACTCATTTACGTAAATAAATATGTCGGATCAAATATCATTTAATCAAATAAGACTCACTTCCTCGCAACCTTCCTGACATACACTTTCAGAACACTCATATACATTAGTGTAGTTCGACTTTATAACTTGACTATTTGATGCAGTAGATGGAACTTACCTTTAGAAAGCCAGGTAACTTGGATGAAACCCAGTTTGGTTTTCTCTTTTACGAATACTTCACAACACAGGTACAACATAACGCAGCGATGCCGTTGATGATGTAATAAAATAAAAATAATAATAATAATAATAATAATAATAATAATAATAATAATATACGATTTCATATAGCCCCGCATTCAACTATTTTGTTAAAATGTACTTTACATAAAAAGTGAGTGGACTAGATAACAATTACTAGATTGATCATTAGTGCATACACAGCCATTGCAAGATTTAAGAATATGCAATACTAAACAGATAACTCTCAATTATAGGATTTTAAAACTATTGACAGAATGACTATTTTTCTTGGAGCTGATTCCATAATGAGGGTGCTGCATAGTGGATTGACCGGCGACCAAAAGTCTTATGCCTAACCGACGGTGTCAATAATCAATATGACCCTGCGTGTCCTTGTTAGATACATATCTGCAGCATGTTGCGGATATACGTTGGCACCAGTTTATGCCGGGCTGCATAAGTAAGAATAATGATCTTAACATATATCCTCTATCTCACTGGAAGTTACTGCTTGGCCATAAGTACAGAGATGACATATTCATATCGACGATTCTTTGACACAAGGCGAGCTGGTGAATTTTACAATAGTTGAAGCGTTTAGATAGCAGCTTTCGGCAAGGATGGAGTTTAAATAAGCAAGGCGAGACTTACAAAGTCAAGCACTAGTATGTGAAGGCATCAGGTGACAAACAGATGTTGGTCAGTTATAATGGTCTTCAGCTAACACAACTTGACACTTGCCTTATATGAGGTTACATAGTTAGGTGCACCCCCAATGTTACACCAATATTTATAACTGTTCTAGCTGATTGATTAGATTCGGTATCTACTACTATACTAAGAGCAGGCAGTTTCACACGAGGAGGAGCAAAGAACATTAGTTTTGTGTTACCGTGTCATGCATTAGCAGTCTATTTATCAACCTTCAAATCCTGATATCATCACTAAAACATTCTAAAAACATCACTCTTTTACTTAGGCTAGACAGATTCCAATGGTCAAATGAAATATACAGTTGTGTGTGATATGCGTTGCTGTGCATGGATAGCCATGCTGTGAAGCAATGCCATTCAATATATCATAATCCACAGTGTTAAATACAACACTTACATCGAACAGTATGATAATCACGTTCTAGTCTTGATCAATACAGGAACAAATATATCTAACTACTTTCAAAAGGAGATTCTCCAGACCATGCTTCTTTTTGAACGCTGATTGCATTTCGTAATCAAGGTTATTAGTGCAAAAGTAATATTTCATATGGTTAGCCACGACCCTTTCGATAACCTTGGATACAGATCCAAGATAGGATTCCGGCTTAAATTTCGTATATTCCAATTGGTCATTGGATGGTTGCTTTATTGATGGATTTACCCATGCATATTTAATATATTTGCAAAATTAACCAGATGATAGTGAATGATTAGCAATATGCGTGTGGGTAGATATCAACTCAATATTCCATTGTTTTAAGATCCAAGTAGGAATTGGATTATGAGCATGTAATGGACCAAATTCCGATGATACAATATTGTACACACTCATAACTGACACAGAGGAGAATGTGGTGAAACTACTAGCAGCTTCATCAGTGCCAAGTTCTGGAGGAGGATGAAGAGTCTGTTCATGGCGATCATTAAAGATACGAGTGATCTTCTGAATAAAATAGTCAATGAAGAATGCTACCAGTTGGGCAGGTTTTAGTTCAGGCAACACAACCTATTTTCGAGGTTATACTTTGTCTCGGAATGTGAATAGAGATTCCTGATTTGGACTCCCTTGCATAATATTTTCATCAGATTATGATAGTCCATACTTCGCATATCAAACTGTTCAACTTCAACCTGGCCTCGGGATAAAATCCTTGTGAACAGTCAACGTAGCCCAATGATATATTCATTCGCAAACGAGACGCCATGTTTCACTTCCTTGATGTCTGCATCGTACCGACGTAGGAAGGATCTCCCAGGAAACACCTTGGGTGGTGTCTAACAGGTTTGTAAGGTATGCATTTTCTTGCTCTACCTGGTCCCCTAATGTCAAATGTGCTGTCACAATAAGTTATGACTTCAGAATGTCTGTGTATAGCTGAGTAATATAAATCGTACCATATTTCCGATATGCTAACCTTTTTTTCAGGCAGTCCTGGTTTATGTATGACCAATTTAGTATCTAAGATTGTATGATCAGATATCATATCAGTAAGAGTGACATTACAAACATAATAATAATCCTCACGAATATAATATATTACCATTCATGCGAGTTGGTCCATTAACATGCTGGTTTACATAAAACAATAATGTCATTAACGTTAAGTGAAATTATATATGTAGGTTTCAGTGGATATTAAACTCTCCTATTGTTAGTCTGTTTAAAGGTGGAATATTATGTTTCCTTATTAGGTAGGCAAACTTTTAAAATAATAAACTGTAGTTGATACCATTAGTGTCATGTTTAGGATGTAACCTATACACAACACTAATCCTAAATGTGACTCCTCTAGATATAATGCTGGCGCCAATATATACGTCTTCTTGTATATCAGGACTGCTCAATTCTTCCCAGATGTAGCCATATCCTTAGAGCCACAACCACCTGGGGTTATATGAATAACACTGTAACAGTATTATGTTCACTGTCACTTAGCCAGGTTTCAGTCAAGGCAACACTATCAATTTCACGATATTTAACACAATCCACGACTTCATTTGATTTGTTGATATTGATTGAAAGTCCTTCAATAACCCACTTACTTCCAATTTAGTACCTTTATCCACTATACATGTTCGAGGCAGGCTATTTATATCTATAGATATTTTCAAAATGCAGTTATTCTTCTGGTAACCGCCTAGTAAACCCTTGATCGAGTTCTTTTTGATTAGTAAAAAAACATTATTAAATCATTATATATCACAGATAAATATTATATTTATGCCGATCTACTACAAGCAGTATGGTCATACTAAAGCGGGTTGACGGAGAAGTCTTGGAATATATGGCAGCGTTATCAGTGTAGTATATGTAACATAGGAATGTAATAGGTTCCGATAAATTGAGTTATTGCTCTTAGCAATTAGCAAGATCTTCTTTCGTTTGGAACCGGGAAATAAGTAACCGAATTTAATACCTAATTGAATATTGATAGTCATAGAACGAATTAATTATCTTTATAAATGAATTAACCAAACAGTCAGTCTAAATCTCAATACATCGTGACCAGCTGGCCGGACATTATCTCAGTCATTTAATAAGTTAATATGAATTCAGTAAATGAATACATTTATTCATGTGTTCAGTAATCTGATGGATTAATTTAAATACCATTTCACTTAGTCAATTACTCCAATACCCACCCACTCACAAAGTTATTAAGGGTATCTCCACCTGCTGGCCGTATGATAACCAGACAGGTATATCTATTGTGTGTACGTTCATTTTTAAAGAAGTAGTCTTTAACATCTAGTTTTTACAATTCAGGAAGGTATTTTGGAATATATTAGGCAATATGATCTATAGCCTACAGTTATTAGGCTACTAAGAAATCATAATGGATAGATTCTTTAAATGATACATTTGTTTTCTGACATGTCAAATCAAGAGCTTTATGGGATATAAACTAGTACTCTTTTTATAACAATACACTTTTTCGATATTCAAGGGTAATTACATTATTCATTTATTTTCAAATTATAGAAAGGGATTAAATACCCTAATAACAACACCGTAAAATAGCTTTCCATCTTATCTAAAACAAACCAAGGTAGGAGTTATCTTTATCTACGTGGTATTGTCATATCTGCCACAATCATGTCTTACATTTGAATCAGATAATTCACAGGTATTATTGCTTAAGAAAAAAGCTAAATTCAAATAGCATTCGTTACACATCATGAATTGTTATAAGCATTAGAAACGTTTATAAAATATTTAATTTGACTAGATATTTTAAATTAACTCTTAGATATAAATTATAATAAGTTAGTACATTTTAATGTGATTTTCTTAGAAATGATGACATTTCGTATAGTTAATTACGCCTTCCCGAAGTGGTATATATGTCTTAAGGGAATTATGGTGAGAAATGATATTACACCTTTGAGCTGGCTCTGATAACTCGGCCATGCAATTTATTATTTATCAGGTAGATAATACCCACATATTTACTGATGTTATTCTGTCTTCTACTCCCAAACATAGAACCGATTAAACCCTGCTATGTTACCTCACGTAAATTAACATAATCAATTTTATTAACCCTTTTTAGGTGTGGATGGTATGTTGAACTAATATTCTCTTCACATATTATTGTTGTTCTTTTCGCTGTATTTTTCTTCGATGTTGTATCATTTTAATATAACACTTATATCGTATGTTAATTTGGAGATGGTTAATAATTGTGGTCTGTGCAATTAGTATAAGTATACAATGAATACACAAATTGGATACGTACTTTCGACTGACCTAGAGGTTAAGTGACTAGTAATTTATAGGATTACTTCGAAGAACATGATTAATTGTTGTCAAGTATAATGTTTAAAATACGTATCAGGTGTGTATGACTACTTCTTCGCCTTTGTTTGCTTGGATTACCCACCTTGGATTACCCGCCTTGGATTACCCGCCTTTTAGGATTATGTGGTTTTAGTGTTGTTTGCTTATTTTTACCCACTCATAATGTTCCCTAAGCGTACCGCCGATATCAATGATAACAGTTTAGTTTATTATTAGGAATGGTTTTTATTACATAAATAACAAATACAACAATGTGTTAGCATAGGTGAGTGCTTCAGGTACGTATTGCATTTAGAGTGTGTGATTCGACATACATACAAATTCAGCTTACGAACGTATGTGAAGACATATATCGTTTGTAAGCGGAGGACCTTATTTATTGCTTAATATATATCACAAATATCCAATTGTATAAAAAACGCAATTAGTCCTAAATAAGCTGATTTAAAGGATGGGTAAAATCAACGGCTATTACTAGGCAAGAGGATTGTTCTGTAATTATTTGATAATGTTTCTGATATTACGAAACTAGCAAATATCATATCCAGATTAACAAGCATAACACAATCTTACCTTTCTTTGCATGCACAATACTTGTATCAAAAAATGAAACAGAATAATTAGTGATTGCAAAACCTTATAATTGGTACAAAGTGGGTTAATAAAAATAAACTGCCTTTATGTTCTTTATTATTTACTATAGGATACCATTAAAGCATAGTGTATCACTGCTAGTAACAAAGCATTATGTATATATTGCATGCTTTATACAATCAACATATGATGTTTTCCTTACATTAATGTAACCTTTTGATAATAGGACATGGTTGTCAAGGGCTTAATTATCTCAAAACCCAAAAATATCTCAGGAGAGCTTCAGACATTTCAGATTTCCAAAAAACGAGATCGTTCATTTCGTATATTAGTACAGCTGGTTAACGTTTGGTTATGGGTTGCTCACAAGAAGACTACTATTCTCGGGTTTGCTGCTGTACTATTAGTAAATAAGCAATAAGCATTACAACTAACATCACACAGAAATCACCATTTAAGGAAAACCGTCCTATGATAAAAAAAACTACTATAGTGTCACGACCGGGATTCGAACCTCCAACCTCCCACACAGCATGATCATAACAATGTGCAAAATTTCCGCACACTACCCATGAGGCCAAATGGGCGGTATAGGTATACACTATGTATGGTATTGAATAAACATAATTTAGGAACAAATTAAAACCTTGTGTGTAGATTATAACAGGTTTTACTTTTAAATATAATGTATCCGGATAAAATATATCGTTATTGTGTTTTGTATTTATAATTTGTTTGTTTATTTTTGAGTCTAATTGTTTTATGCCTTTCATTTGGTGTTAAATATGAATACAAGTAAGATTTGTGATATTCCGATATATCAGTGGTTAAATCACTGGGAAGCTAACCGCCAAATTGTTGGTTCGAATCTTAATCAAAGTCGCGGGTTTGTGGGAGGTTTCCTAAAGGGGTACCCCCTTAGTCATGTGTACAAGATGCCGTTTGGCAATAAGTCATAACAAACGTTCCAGGTTTTAAATGTCTCTTGTTGACTATGTCTGCCTATGTCTATTGTAAATATATAAGCCACCTATTTAGGGTTAGTAAAATAATGCTCTTGAAACATTATGCCATTGATACAAAAAAAACTGTTGTTAAATAAAATATCATCAGTACTTATCTGGTTCATGGTGTTTTTTGTGCGTACTCAACAATTGCTCAATGTTCCATGATGATACGTAACATTAAACAGAAGTAATAATTTATGCAAAATGTACACAGGTTAATTATTTCAGCTTGAAGTTATTAGGATCGATTGCTCATACTATAATTTGTGTGAATCATTAACTGATTATTATTCATCTTATATTATCTTCACCCAATTAAGAAATATAAATAGAGGGCATTAAAATTAAACAAAATGTCCATTTAATATCATTCACAGTACCAAATGATTTTCAAAATATATGCGAAACAAATCTTGATTAGTCTGGATAAACACAATCATGAAGATAGATTAATTTGATATGAAATATATAATATATTTTTACCAATGTTAACAATTAGGAAGCAATTACGGTAAAAATCAGCAAAATATAACAATTAAGACCCCAAAATATATTGTTCGTAACGCAATAAATATGAATAGTTTCATTGAATCTAACTTGTTACAATTTACCATTTAAGCTAATTGCACACTAAATCAATCCTTCATCTCAATACTAACACAAGTAGGACTGTTTTTCCTTCATTAAACTAACCCGTTTTCTCTTCTAACAACAGTAGTACGCTATTATTTCCAAGTCTTGCTTGGAATATTCGTGTCTCCTACAAATGTTGCCTACCAATTTTCTGAATTACGCCTTCAACTAGAACAAATGTCAAAGGCAAAACGTATTCACTTGAATCAAAGCAGAGTTTTCGAACTAATAATATGGAATCTTACAGAGTTTGATGTGGAGTGTTACTATGTCACTGGTCATTTAGCGAAAAATATTTAGATATTATATTGTAAGCAGCACAGCACTAGATGAATTATAATATCGGAATTCTTAAATATTCTCTTGAAATGCTGAGATAATTAATGAAGGGTATGAATTCCATTGCAGACGAAATATCTTGCAAAAAATAAATATTTTATAAGAAAGAGGGCTCAAATCTCAACTATCCAAATGTCACTTCATAAGAAAATGAAATTACTAGATTATTCAAACGTCTAAGCGTGTAATAATGTATCACCCAGTTCAAGATGGCAAATAGATCTGCTACTGCCTAAAAGTACATTTAGTAACAACTAAGGATTATACGAAAATTATAATCAAGTCGTCTATTTCCTAATGATTCAGTTTATCTCTTGAAAACAAGATCCATTTCACTGCCAAAATCAACACTAATTACATTACCTTTAGTATAAATGTATAGATTATCACATTTGAAGATATATTCTAAGAGAGTTGAATCCGAAAATTGTATGTCAGCACCATCAAAATTATATTACAAGTATGATTTTTTGTATGTTTAAAATATTTCCATTGGTATTAACAAAAGGAATAAAATGTAGTATCGGATATTACACATCACATTTAACTGTGTTTATGTTAAACGGATTTTGTTCTCACCCTGATCTCAATAGAATTTTAATTTGGAAATATATCAAAAGGTGTGTCATGTATCTTATGGAAGAATTGGTATCATTTCGCCATTATGTATCTAATAACCTAGCATGTAAGTACTTGTGATATATATTTTTCTTAAACTTAAACTAAATGAAGCCAAGCTAATAGATTTAAACATGTATATCTTATTCCAGCAATGGCGTCAGACTGCTCTACAATGAACATATACATTATCATCAGAAACGTATATATATATGTGTGTGTGTGTGTGTGTGTGTGCGTGTGTGTGTGTGTGTGTGTGTGTGTGTGTGCGTGCGTGTGTTTGTGTTTGTGTGCGCGCGTGTGTGTTTGTGGTTCTGCGTGTTTTTGTGGGTGTGCATGCCCGCTCGCGAGTGTTTTATGTGTGTGTGTGTGTGTTTGGCTGTATGTTTGGATTATGTATGCATGTGTTTTGAGATTATTGCATATGTGTGTCGTTGCATGTAATAATAATATAAATATTGCTAATAATAGTAATATTTTATATAATTCAACATGAATTACCCTAAATCATTTTACACTTAGAACACGATTAAAACATATTAGGAGCTCACATAGCACAAACACATTGTATACATAATAAACTGATCTATATATTATAATTAGTCTAATTTAGATGAGTGGGTTTTAATAACCTAACACAATTATTTCTTTATTTGCTGCAAGTTGTATATGGTTTAGCAACTTATAACTTATTTCACAACCGGGAGTTAATGCTTGGGTGGATTTACGTCCTTTCGTTTTGTGTGTGTGTTTTGGTACCATCAGAAGTGAACAGGACTAACATCGCAGTTTATTCTCTGATATATAGTTCTTGATCAGAACGCTTAGATACAGTTGTGCTGTTTCACTCAGTATGTTGAGGGTATGAATCAGGATATTGTACAATGATCTGAAACAGGAAGCCGGTGCAGCTGGAACAACCCTGGGGTTACATGTTCCCTTTTGCGAATACGTGTCACCAGATGTGCTATAGAGTTCTGCACAAGCTGTAGACGACGGTTTGCCAGAGAGAAGGGTATATTAATATTATTAAGTAACAATAAAATGCCATATTGCAGTCGAGAAAGAATAAGGGACTGGTCTAAGGTTTTGCATGTTTCATCATTTATGCGCTTACAAATAAGTCATGTACTTCACCCCAGAAAATAAAATAAAAGAGACAGAATAATTCTTTGTCAATTTGTATGGAATGGAAAGGTAAATAAATAACAAGAAACACAGTGATCAAACAAGTAGAACAAGTGGGCATTAAGCTGATTGATATGACCGACAAAATTAAATCACTAAAGATGATATGGCTTAAGCGCGCAATAAATAATCCTACCGGTTCGTGGAAACTGATATCCTAATTATGATACTGCATATTTATAAAACTCTAACCCCAGCAAGGCTACAAATATGCTACAAAGATAGGAGATCAGTATATTATAGCTCGCTGCTATTTATCATCTATATTCAGATCTCCCTTTAAGGTACGCATGATAGGGTAATCAATATAATTCAGCCATGTAATGAATGGATTTATGATAGAAAAGTAGTAAGAACTAACCATTGCCTATATGCGTAATTTACTAATAACAACTTAAACAATTTCAGTCATTGTCTTGTCACGTGTCACATCAATTCCGCAATGTCATATGTTTTATTCATATAATAATCATTATTTCATAAGACCCAGTACCCTGTATCTATTTACCAGGATAGTATTATCTTTAGGATTTACTCTTCTAGCGAGCCATCCTCTCCTAATGCTTCTTAAATATACCTCACCTTTAAGGTAATACTTATTTTCTATTTTCTAACATTTCATTAAGATATCTTCAATCTCATTTCGTCAAAGACAGTATATCCATTAAGACAATTGAGAGGTAATTATTAATTCAAATGGTAATCCATCTAAATGCATCATTAAGCTAAGAGCGGATAAGAAATATTGTGAGGGAAGTGCAAAGTTTATCAGACACTTTATATACAATATTATATTTCATCATAAAATAATGATATAGATATTGACAACTGTTTATGTGAAATGTTCATAGGATGTTCAGTTAATGTTGTGTTTGATTGTTGGGAGTAGCACATCTATGTATCTCTTAGAGAAGGTGAGAAAATTTTGTTCGCTAAAAAGTTAAAACTACCAGCTATTTTCTTTAATTTTCTCCCCTTTTGTTGAGTTTTAAGCTTTCCTCTTAAATGATTACTATTTTTTTGGTTTATGGTTCGGTAATAAATAGCTGGATAGCGAAGGTATGTCATTTATGTCAGATGCTTCGTATGCAATGGAAATGGAACCCTATATTACTTATCTTAGTATTTCATAAGAATATCACAAACCCAGATGCATTAACACAATCATAGAATGAGACAGAAACAAACATACGCATGCATTTATTTACTTTCGCACACAGACACACACACACACGCACACACACACACATACACCTAATCTAATATATATATACATATATACATATATATACATACACATATATATATATATATATATATATATATATATATATATATATATAGATATATATATAGATAGATAGGGATAGATAGATAGATAGATAGATGAGAGATAGATATATTAGATTAATTGTTTGATATATTGATTAATTGTTTGATTGCTTGATTAAATGATTGATTGACATGTACTACGCACCATCATCTAAAATCATCAACTTTAGGATAAACTTTCCTGATAATCATGTTATGTTAATAATAGTGTTCTTGAGGTAGAATTACATGGGTATGTATATATTTGCACTCGCTATTAAACGATGATTTCCCATGGCACCGAATGCTATCTACTAATAAGACTGGCTGTTTTGTTTTGCTAACAAATCTGATTAACTCTAAACAGTGTGGAAGAGGATATCAAACATGCTGAGAGATACTTGCTAAATTTGATTTGCCAACTGAACAGCAAAATAATGGTTGCTTGATAAAGCAATACCTTTCATGACAGGAAAACTTCCAAATGTTTTTTAATATATATATATATATATATATATATATATATATAATATTTGTTTTAGGGAAAATACCAAGAAATTTTTGATATGGTTTACGGCAGGAAGTGCCTCCGCATTATGTAGAAAGGACGGAGACAAATTCCTTTCATATTTTACCTGGAACTTGTCCGACCATATTGATTCAAATAAATGCTATTTTTATCAAGGTTTGTGACACATGTACCTTTCCCTTTTCAAGCAACATAACATTTTACTTCATAGATTTAATATTTTGTCATTATTTTAAAGCTACCTCTTTGATACCTGTTTGATTCCTATTATCAAGATACGATTAGTTGGCATACATTCCGTAATAATATAATCAAATCAATTCATCCAAAACCCTAATATAAACTGGAATTAAGAGTAAGTCTAACATTTGATAAATAACTAAATTACTTTTAATAACAAGTTATTATATACAACATTTACTCTTTTTTTAGATATACTACAAGATTAGTTATTATGTGTTGTATTCGACTTTCTCGCAACAATTCGACCAATAACTTTTCAGAAGCTACTCTTTATATTCTAAACAAAACACCAATAGTTTTTACTTCTGTGTAAACACCCACTGTTTTAGCAGAGTATGTGTAGCTCAAGGAAAAACTAAATGGACTTAACTCCAATATATTTAAGTATTTCCCCCCATGTCTTGCCTTTTCTTAGGAAAACAAACTAGTAAGGAAATAAGAAATACAAGAGAACAAAAAAACTTGTAGAACTCACCTTATCACACAAAACAATGCAAGTAAAATTTAATAACATCAACATCGCTACCTTGACACCTAGGTGATAACCCATTCTGGTGTATACATCTGAAAGATGGTACTAGTATGTTTCTTCTGACTATTCATAAATACATACACACACAGACGCACACACACACGCACACACACACACACACACACATTCACTCTTTCTGTCTAGCTGTGTGTCTGCCTGCATATCTGACGATCTATCTACCTGTGGGTTTATTTCTATCTGTCTCCCTACCTGTGTATATTATAGTTCACTTTCATTATTCGTCTAACCTAAAGAGATTAGTGTACATCATATTTGCACAACACATTTTCAAATAGTCACTAAATGACAACGCTAACCCTCCAGCAGGTATAGCAGGTAAGGCGATTTATAAGGATCCAATTATGATGTATTGAATGAAAAGGACAAATATGAAATCGTTAATTAAAATATCAGATATCGTCAATTGAGTTGGCATAGAGCCATCCGTGTAGGCTATGGCCGAGGGACTAGCCCCAGGGAAGCAAACGCTAAATATGGAATGTTATTTAGATACGGAACAACAAACTCTGTATAACAACTTCACCCAAGATTGTATAATGTTGTCACTCTATTAGCAAAGACTGTTAAACTGAAAACAAAATTTGGAAGAATGATTGTGTGCGTTAATGTGGAAAACAGTGACCTATATCTGCGGATTCACTATTCTGAAAATTAAGCCTATTTCAGTCTATACATTACTATTTATATTTCAATTGATTATGCTGGTACAGTACCATACACATATTACTTAATGCTGATAAAGAGGTGATGTCATGGAAACTGTTCTATTCCCATCTGTACATTGTTAAAGTAGGCCTCTCATCAATAATAGCTTAAGCTGAGGCTCGCCATATCTGTCCCTTGTCATTAATCATCCTCTTAAAAATACCAAGAAGCATTTGTTTAAATCCTAAAATGGCCACATAAACCTCATTACAAATTGTGAAAATAACCAAGAACCACCAAAGGGCTGTTTCTCAGTTCACTCATTAGACTAAAGTAAGACGATCAAGACGTCTAGAATGTATACGAGCTGAATATTTGGTGTTTTTAGAGTATTACATACAAATAATATATATATATATATATATATATATATATATAATGTTCCTAATTTGAACACCATAATGTTATTTCTCTATATATATATATGTGTGTGTGTGAGTGTGTGTGTATGTCGCGGGGGTATGCGTGTGTGTATGTGCGTGTGTCTGCTTTGATCTTTCTTCTCATTTCGTTGTCTATTAATGTAAAACGTTGGCCTGGATACAAATACTCTTCTACTTGATCAAGTTCGATTCCATTTACATATACCCTTCTTGTGTTTCCTGCCATGATCTTTGTTTTACTCGTATTCATTTTCAGTCCACACTACTTGCTTCATTTGTCCAGCTCTTGAAGCATTTCTTCAATATCTTTTACAGCGTGAGCTATTATTATATTACCATCTGCAATTCGTTGATTTGAGAAAATGTGATTTGCTAGCCAGTAAATAGTAACTCTTTTATCAAGAGATATTAAATAAATGAAGTGTTTTCTTCTTGTATGCCACCGCTTCAAACTCCATTGCCCGAAGAGTCTTACCTGTGCATCATCCATTCATTTGGGCTTTTTTCATAACCTTATATCAATAGGTCCATGCATTCTCTAATATCGTTTTTATTTTGTGTATCAAGGTCAATACATTTTTGATAAACTCTATTATTGATATATGTAAGATTTACAGTGTAACATGTTCATGTAATATAACACAAATATTATTTATATTTGATTATCAGTATCATTCAATAGCAAATTAAGCTTTTATGTTTACTTCATAACAGGATTTGTATTTTAGATGTATAGCATGAGGATACAAATATATTGTTATCGTGATTTACTTAGACAAACTGTGTTCTTTGCTTCTTTTTGAGGTCAAATATATTTGTGTCATTATGTTGTGATATTGCAGTGTTCATATAACTAGATAACTAACAACGTAGATTTGAAGGGTGTCGAATATAAACAAATAGCTCAATCAATTACTGTCTGACATGAAATATATCAGTGTGACCTTTCAGAATCGGCCATGCAATACTTCACAAAATAATCGTAAAATATTTAGATATCACATTTCCTTCATTTCTCTCTCGAGGATTTAAAAGGCCGCTTTATGACTTGTTCTATATATAATCTTTATATATGAGTAACACGTACACATATAAGACTATGCGAACAATGCCTGTGAAATAGCATACCGCTGCAACCACAAATGGCGTTGGTAGAAAGTCATATTTCGTTTCTGATTTTTAATGCATTACAATCAACTCATATCTCTTTCTTGGCGATAAATACTCTATTAAAAATACATAATTTATTCACATAATTTGCAAAAATCCTGCTTTTTAATGAAAATGGTAGCAATAATATTGTGTTTTCCAGATAGCATTTCTTCTACGTTCCAGGATTATAACTGACATTAAAAATAATATATATTTAACAAGAGAAATCAAGTTAAATGAACAAGTAATAAATAAACGGGTGACAGAATCAACTTTATAAAGCGGTCCCTACTGCAGCATTAAATAAACACTCCGCTAAAGATATTCACATTTCTTGACCACCGAGTTA